>VYXH01001390.1:230376-260498 GCA_013397275.1 Burhinus bistriatus | reverse complement strand
GAGGGGAGATGCCCCGGCTCGGTCCCCGCGGGGCCTCGCCTCTGACATCAGCACGAAACCAGCCATAAAAACGGCGACCGGAGGGGACTCCGGCTCAGACGGCGGCTGCTCGGTTCAGCGGGACGGCAGCCGGGCACCTCACCTTGCCGCACCGTGGTAAGTGCAGCCCCGGCGGGGGCCAGCGCCGCTTTTCTCTCCCTCTGGTGATGCTTTTGTTGCTGGATAGTTTCCCGAGAACTGCTTTGCCTCCGTGTCTGTGTCCTTGTGTCTGTCCAGCTGGCTGGGGGTTTCCATAAGGGGGTTGTAAAAAGTCGGCAGCTGCAGCAAACCTGAGCTCTTAGGAGCCCGGACTGGCTCCTGCCCAGCACGCTGCAAACCTCTTCTTTGCAAAAGTCCCTGGAAATAAAGCTGCCGCTGTGTCCTGCTTAACCTGGCTCTCCTGCTTCTGCCTCTTGTCCTGCTCCCTCGTTGATCAAGCCCATCGCTCAGCCCGCCCTGCATGGTCCCGCTCATTGCCTTGGTGCCATAAAGCATGTTACAGGGTGCTCCCGGGTTATCATTTTGGCAGTCGGGTCCAGTGGTGGGTGCCAAGGGTACAGATGTGGCTGCAGTCCATCCATCACCCAGCATCTGGCAGCAGAGCCCATTTGTGCCTCCAGTCCCGCGTTTCGGCACTGGCCCCTCTCCCTATGTCCTGGGCTGCAGGGTCCCACCACCACAGGCACGCTGGGGGTCCTGGCCCAGAAATAGCAATGCCAGGCCCGGCCTAAGATGCTAGGCTAGGACTAAAAGCTATTTTAATTAACATGAGGTTTGTACAACTCCTCTTTGCAGGGGCTATTTTCCCCAGAGGTGTCAGCCCCAGCAAAACCCCCAGGTTTTGATCAACCTGCCCCCTGCCCTTTGCATCGCAGCCAGCCTGGGGATGCTGTGATGGGGACGGCAGTCCCATCCCCTCCATTGCAACCTTCCCCTCCTGATGGGGGGTGGCTCACCCTGTGAGCGTTTCACCAAGCAAAGATAAGCAGGGTTATCTCTGAGACAGCCAAACCCCTTTGCTCCCACAGCCACGTCGGAGGCTGTCGTCTTTGTGGCACCAGTGGGAAGCACCAGGGGCCGGGAGGCTTTGGAGCCAAGCCGCTGCGGCCAGAGAGTGTCGGTGATGAAGCTGGGGGCCGCCTGCCTCCTGTGCCTGCTGCTCACCTGCCTGACCCTGCCCATCACCCACGGCCACATCCGTGAGCGTTCCATGGAAATCAGGAGTAAGGAGAGCCTGAGTAAGGGACTCTCCCAGCCAACACCCGCC
The DNA here is from genome assembly GCA_013397275.1 of Burhinus bistriatus. Classification (NCBI taxonomy): domain Eukaryota; kingdom Metazoa; phylum Chordata; class Aves; order Charadriiformes; family Burhinidae; genus Burhinus; species Burhinus bistriatus. The sequence goes on along the minus strand of VYXH01001390.1, from coordinate 259,192 downwards.
CCCCCAGCCCCTTCTCCCACCCCCCTGGGATTCCTCATTCCCCCCTCCTCCATGGGTGCAATGCCCTGTCACCCCTCCATCTCCCCCCGCATCACTCCCTGACGGTTCCTTGGCTTTTGCCTTGCAGACCCGGACATCGACCCCTCCTGGTACACGGGGCGTGGGATCAGGCCAGTGGGGCGGTTTGGGCGGCGACGAGCCCTGGGCGAGGGCATCCATCCCAGGGGCATTGGCCGGCAAGAAGCCTGTGCCCCCTCCCGCCCGCACCCCCAGCCCCCCCAGGAGGAACGGAGCCCCTGAGCTGAAGCCAACAATAAAAGCCCTTCTCCTCTCAGCCCCTGTGTCCTAGCCTCTCTGCTCTGAAACGCAGCACGGGGGGTCACAGGGGGTTGCAGGGAGTCATGAGATGGGTGTACGACCCCAAAAATTGCTGGTCTTGCCGCAGTTTTGCAGCCTGCCCCAGCGGTGTGTGCAGTGCAGCAGCACTTCCCTCCCTACATGATACAACATGTTTATCCCCCATACACAACCCAAAAAACACCCTAAAAATAAACCCTGGAGGCCCCTATTTCCTAGTTGCATCCCCTGGGGTCCCAGCAGCATGCCAGCACCCATTGGTGATGCTGACACCTTCATTTCCACGGTGTTGGGGTCAGAAACAGCCACCCCATTTCTATGGCCCAGGTCAGAAACATTCAGGGAGCATGCGAGGCCCCATCCATCCTGCTACGTGTCCCCAGACATCCCCTCACGAACTGTGACCCCAAGGCAGATAATCTTCTCCACTCTCCAGTTTGGGGGCAAGAGGGGCCACAGGGGAGCGTGACCTCCAGCCCTCAGCATCCCTGCCTGCAGCTCGTGGTCCAGCACTGGGGTTCTGAGGCTCTTTGGGAAGGGAAGGGTTAATCTCAGGAGGGAGGGGTCACATGGGGGGGATGAGTGGCAATTAGCACCCAGGCCTCCCAGCTGCCCTAAGGAAGGGGATTTAGGCAGGAGGAGGCAGTAGCTTTCCTTTCTTGTTGGGAAGAAGGTCCTGTCCTGTCCTGGGACAGCTCAGTCCTGGGGAAGCACCAGAGGTGGGTGCCCCTGGCTGGTGTGGGGTGCTGGCCGACAAACTTGGGGGAAGGGTGCTGTTGTTCCCCTCCTCAATGTGGGGAGCATCTTAAGAGTGTCTGCTGCTTTGTGGCCAAGCTCAGCCTGGCCAAGCCTTGCCCCTGGCATCGCTGTCAAGGCATATCTCAAAAGCCCAGCAGCTGCATTGCCCTGTAGACAGGATGCATGGTGCCACTCTTAGCCTGTGGCCATGCTGGTGTTGCCGCAGCTGTCCTGAAAAGGGCAGTATCTCCCCTGAGCCCAACACCCCCTGGGTTTGCTGGGTACCAGCATGCTTTTGGAGACAGCCCAGGTGGTCTGGGGATGGAGGTGAGAGAGCATCCTTTCCCGTTAAGAGCAACAGCTCTTTCCTCCTTGCAACTTGGACAGGCTCCTGTCCTGTGTCAACACAGCAGCCGGTGAAGGCCGTGGTAGCCCTGTGATGCCTCTTGGCACAGCTCCCACTTTCTCCTCTTCCAGCCAAGGCATGTTCCCACAGTGTTCCCCATAATGCAGAACGGGGAGGCCCTGGAAGGCACAGGGTACCATGATGCCTGGTGTTTGCTCTAGCCCTGCTATACCCCCAGACCTGGCTCTTGTCTCAGTGACAAATCAGTGATTTCTCCCGAGGATGGGCTGTGACCCCATCCCACAGTGCAGCCCCAGGCAATCAGGGTTCAAATGGGTCCGGTAAGGGGAGTACAGGCTCTGGTCCTTCTGCCTGTGGGCTTCCTGCAGTCCCTGCTCACAGGCTGACATCTAGGTCAGCAAAAAACAACATTACCTTTAGGGCAATATTTTCTTTATTTGCAGCCTGGACATAAAGCCACCGGGATGTGCCTGCTTTGTTCCAGAATGTTAAACCCTCCATTTTTGGATGGGAAGGGACACAGAGGAGCTGACATGCAACTGGGGCAGGGGGGTGTCACCAGTCAGGGCTGGTGGCAGCAGTGCTGGAGGGTCATGCTCCTCTCTGGAAGCAGAAAGTTGGTGGAAGAAACCCCCAGGGTTTACCTCCTGGAGGAAGCCAGTGCTGGAGGGTTGAAGAGGCCCTGTGCCCCTAGGACAGGCTCTGACCTTGCTCTGAGGGGGAGGGTTGTTGGGCATCTGTCCACTTTGTCATTGCTCCTCCTGGAGACCTCATCCAGTCGCTGTTGGCAGTGCAGCCTGAGGTCCACAGCTGCCCATCCTCAGAGCTGGCAGCACCTCGTCCTCACCCTGCTCTCTCCCAGGTCAACTGTTGACCTCCCACGTGGGGATGAGGTGGAAGCCTTCTCTTGTTCCCGTTGTATGAGCTCTTGGGCTAGGAAGAAACACAGGGTGAGAAAGGGCTCAATTCTGCTGGTGGGGTAGGACGTGACAGCTGTCCTGTCCCACCCCAGGGGAGCCACTGATGACCACTGGTACCATCCCATGGTAACCGTGTTAGATCTGTACTGAACAGTGACACTGGGGACACCATTACACCTAGACTGGATATTAAAGCAAAAGAAAATTGTAGCTTTGGGAGAGGGCCTGAAATCCATCTCTGATGTTGGAGCATCCTAGGATGGATCTGCCCATCCTTCTGCCCTAAGCAGTGTGGCACATTTCACAGAAACCATGGACTGCTGTGGCTGTGACACATGCAGCTGCTGGGTGTGGCACAGCCTGGACCAGCTGCGAAGATCATCTCTGTGGCAAGCACAAGCAATGAAGGGGGTCAACTTTGCAGGGGAGAATGTGTTTACAGCCTTGAAGCAGAGGTTTGGGGCCTGTGGTTCACCTGCCTCTGCCGTCACCTAGAGCCATCACACAACTCACCTATGGCCATAAAGATATCATTTACTTGGTGGTTGGATTTTGCAGATGTTTCCATAAACAGGAGGCCTTTGGTCCTTGCAAACTCTTCCCCCTCCTAGGTGGAGACAAGCAGAGTTATTTCCCCAGCCCCCTCTGGGGCTGCTTGTTTGGTTACTGTGGCACTTCATGGCAGGTCAATAATTATACATGAACTTTGGAGGTGTCTGAAAGCCTTTTAAATTCTCGGCTTTGCTAGGACATATCCCAGTGCTTGCTGGCAAGGGGGTGATGAGGGAGCCGGGGAGCTCACCACAGATGCTCACCTCGGTGGTGACTTCTCGCTCAGCAGCAAGGTCCATCTTGTTGCCCACCAAAGCAATAACGATTTCATCAGGAAGGAATTCCTTCTCCAGCTCCCTCAGCCACAGTTTTGCTCTGTTGAGTGTTTCCTGGAGATATGGAGACAAAACCATTCAGTGATCTGGTTTTGGCTTAATCCGTTTGTCTCAGGCATAGCAAAGCTGGATGGGTGGCACCAAACCAAAGGGGGTGGAAGAGATGTGGTGGTGAGGCTTTGATTGTCCTCTCTCTCGGGGAAACAGGTCATAAAATCATAGAACGGTTTAGGTTGGAAGGGACCTTAAAGATCATCTAGTTCCAACCCCCCTGCCATGGGCAAGGACACCTCCCACTAGACCACATTGCTCAAAGCCTCACCCAGCCTGGTCTTGAACACTTCCAGGGATGGGGCCTCCACAGCTTCCCTGGGCAACCTGTTCCAGTGCCTCACTACCCTCATAGTGAAAAATTTCTTCCTGAGATCTAATCTCTTCCAGTTTGAAGCCATTACACCTCATCTTGTCACGACATGCCCTTGTAAAAAGTGCCTCTCTAGATCTCTTGTAGGCCCCTTTCAGATACTGGAAGGCTGCTATAAGGTCTCCCTGGAGCTTTCTCTTCTCCAGGCTGNAGTGGTCCACTGGTCAAATCCATGTCTCCCCAATTTAGAGATAAGGATGTCATGTGGGACAGTGTCAAATGCCTTGCACAAGTCCAGGTAGATGACGTCAGTTGCTCTCCCATTATCCACCAAAGCTGTAACCTCATCAAAGAAGGCCACCAAGTTTGTCAGGCACAATTTGCCCTTAGTGAAGCCATGCTGGCTGTCACCAATCATCTCCTTATTTTCCATGTGCTTTAGCAGAGTTTCTAGGAGGATCTGCTCCATGATCTTGCCGGGCACAGAGGTGAGACTGACCAGCCTGTAGTTCCCTGGATCTTCCTTTTTTCCCTTTTTAAAAATGGGGGTTATGTTCCCCCTTTTCCAGTCAGTGGGAACTTCACCAGATCTCCATGACTTCTCAAATGTGATGGATAGTGGCTTGGCAACCACATCTGTCAGTTCTCTTAGGACCCGTGCATGAACCTCATCAAGTCCCATGGACTCGTGCACATTCAGGTTCCTCAGCTGGTCTTGGACCTGGTCTTCTCCTACAGTGGGTGGTACCTCATTCTCCCAGTCCCTGCCTTTACCTTCTGCAACCTGGGCAGTGTGGTTAGAACCTTTACCAGTGAAGACTGTGGCAAAAAAAGGTCACCAGCCCTCAAACACCCTTAGGGATAAATCAGCCTTGGATGGGATGCACCCTTTCTGCATGGCAGCAGAAATCACCCCTGGGGTGGTGGCATGGTCCTACATGGGCAGGGATAGCCCCTGGCATGTCCCAGGTGGGTCGTTCATCTTGTCAGGGGGTGCTCATGTACTGCTTTCTGCTCTACCAAGGACAAACACCATCATCTGGACTCCTCTGCCATGCTAGTGCTGCTGCAGCATGGCATAGTTTCGGCACAGATGGCATCAGCATCCCCTGCCTTACCTTGTTAGTGATGTCGTAAACGAGGAGAGCAGCATGGGCACCTCGGTAGTAGAGGTGGCAGACGCTGTGGTACTTCTCCTGGCCTGCTGTGTCCCAGATCTCAAACTTGACAGCAGCAACCTCCAGGGTGACCATCTGTGTGAAGAAGGAGCCTGCAAGCAAGACGCAGGGTGCATGTTTGCTTGCAGCAAGAGCAGAGAGCTCAGATCCACTGCTGTGAGGCCAAACCCATCCTGAGGGCCAGTAACAATGCTCTAATGCACAAAATGGGGATGGGTTTCTCATAAGCACTGGCAGCATTGATGGGACGGCATGCCAGAAGGCAGGGCAGCCTGTGGCAGACTGGGAGCCCTTCCTGGCAGATTTGGGTGGATGCACACCAGTTTTCATGTCAGACAGCTCTGAGCTTTGCAGAATAGCCCTCAGACAGAGACCCACCTCCACCTTGCTGGTGGGTCAGACCTGTGAGAGCTGTGAATAGGAATATCCACCAAAAAGGGTTCCCACTGAAGGGGGGCCTCCATCCCTGCTCCTAGAGAGCAGATGGCTGCTTGTGGACCAGACAGAGCCAAGGCAGAGACAAGGGAAGCAGCTCCACAGCACCTCACTCTCTTCCACCAGCTACCTCTTCAGGTTCCAGGTGGGACCACAACCTCTGTGCCTTCTTAGGGCAAAACCCAGGTATAATAATGTAAAATGAACATGTATAATATCTAGGTGCTGTAGGAAGCTGTGCTGATGTGAAGGTAAAGGGGAGACAGCTAGATCCCAGCAGGCATGTTGGCCTGAGGGAGGTTATAGAGGGAGTAGGGCTCTCGCAGGTCTCTAGATGGTTTTCGTCAAAGCATGAGTATGCATGCATGTGGCCTGCCTTTGGCTGTGGGTTGTTCAGCACGGCTTGTCAGGACAGGATGCACAGGGGCAGATGCTCTCCCCTTTGCCAGTGGGGCAGAGCATGGGCTTTGCAGCCTGGCACTGGGGTTTGGAGCATGGGGAGGTCTGCGCTCTTGTCTCTGCAGGCAGGCACTACTGTGCCTACCATCGGGCAGTGCTGGGGGGCCCTGCCGCAGCCAGCCACTGCCTCCTGGACTGTCCTGCCCACCTGCACCCCAGCCAGAACCTCCTTGCTCCAGTGGGACATTGAGGCTGGGGCAGCACATGTACAGGAGAGACTCTCCTGCGGTGTCTGAACAGCTGTGAGGGCAGCACATGAGCAAGCATGCATAGGGCAGATGGGGCCACACAGTTTGGACCCCAGGTTTCACTCATTTCGCTGCTCATCTGCCTCCAAAAAGCAGCGCTAAACCAAACCTGTGCAATTTGGATGTGGCTTTGCTTACAGCCTGGTGCTGAGGAAAATGGGCTGCAGAGATCTGAAGGTGACAACAATGGGGGAGGTCTGGCTCTGGGGCAACTCTGTATCACGTTCAAAAGTGGGTCTGTGCTACTGCAGGATATACTAACCTGTTCTCCTGCATCCCACCCCGCTGCAAGGAAGCGCATCAGGCCTGGTCTCTTGTCCAGAGCCATCAAGCTATTGAAGCCACTCACTCACATCCCACGGTTGGCAGCGATTCCTTGAAGTCATTTTTCACGTATCGGTAGGCCAGGCTTGACTTTCCTACTGATGTGCTCCCCAGCAGAACCACCTTGTACATGTAGGTGGGATGAATTCCCTCCAGGGAGGTGCCCGGCATTGCTTTCTGTGCCATGCTCTGCAAGGAAACCAACTCTGTTCAAAATACCTCTGCAGTGATCCCAGGTCCATCAGCTGAGCCTCCTGCACGAACTCCTGACCAGTGGCACTGGAGCAGGTGAGGTTTAACCTCAAAATAGGCTAGAATAAAAACACTGATATCCTGAATCAAATTTAATACATCAAAACATATGCCACTGTCAGTTACGACCACAGGGTGGAGATCTTTAGGAAGAAACGTGATGCAAGAGGCCTTCTTGCATACAGACAAGGAGATTAGATTGAGGGCATCTCTTTTAAAGAAAGGACATGCTGGAGAAAGTCAATGGCAGACGGCCATCACTTATGGGTGTGCCTTGCTCTTGAGCATGCCTCCTTCCCCAAAGTCCTGGTGAAGAGCTTAGGCTGAAGTTCCACATTTATTGTGGGTCTTGGTTAGAAGTTATACCAGGGGAGCTGAACTCAGGCTGGAGGTGATGCTGCTACCAGCTTGCTAAGCACACTGCCCAAGGAATGGCAGGGCACCTCAAGACCTGCTTTGTGGCAGCGCTGCTTCAAGTCAGCTTGTTGCTCGCCGGGGTGAAAAAGCACGAGTGAGTGGATCTGACTCAAGCACCCTTGAGGACAGCAGCACACAAAGCAGATGGCACATGCTCCTGCACCATGGACTAAGAAACCCCAGGCAGACCAAGCCTGTGAAGTCTCACACCCTCGTGACCATTGCACCACAGACTGTGACTCTGCATCACTCAGGGCGGTGCATCACTTCACTGTGCAGTGACCAGGGACGGTGGGGGAGGACCTGACTCAAAGAGAGCTACTGCAGAGTGTTGGCTGTACCCTGGGAAGAGAACGGTCCGTGTGAGCCCTTCTGGATGGCACATGTCCCCTTCTCCCAGCCTTAAGCTCAAGGAAGTGATACTGCCCCACTGTCGGTGGGAGCTGTCAGCACAGGGCAGTGAATAACGCTGCCTTGCAGCTAGCCAAAGCTTTGCCCTGACTCCTCCTTACAGAGGTCCTTCTCCAAAAATACTCAGCGCATGTGGAGAGCTATGCAGGAGAGAGGGAGGTTCATGCAGAGCTTGGAGGTGAAGGGTCATGGGGCGTTGAACTGAGCAGAAGGGGGCATGAGATGACCTTGCATGCCCTTATCACACCTCACACGCAGCAGCAAAGTGGAAATATGCCACCAGCAAGCTCGTAACTGCTGTGTGCAGAGATGGATGTGCCTCCTATATAGATCTAATCTTCTAACACCCAAAGGCAGCAGAGGACCCTTGTGAAGGATGCCAGAATGTTTGTGTCCTGCTGCTCGTCCCTGCCTGTGCGTCCTGACCCTCTCGCCACTATTGCATGCCAGCTGAAAAGCCTCCCATGCCGGGGTGAACGCTGCTGGTGTGGGGTGCTTCCTTCCGTGTGCTTTTGAAGAAAGCCCTGGTCAGCCAGACAGCAGGGATCTGCAAGACTTATAATGAAGATCTGGTGCAATTACTGCAATTTCTACCTGGGGCTCGCAGGAGTTTGGCATGCGGGACTTGCAGGTGAGCAAGAAGTACCTTTATAAAGACACCTAACAGCAGCGCTAGCAATGTAGGTCCCAGCCCAGGAAGGTCTCTTCAGCTCCCTCGTCTGACAAAAGCCTCTTGTTCCTGTGTGCTGCTCATCCCATGTGCCTCTTTCATTTTGCCTGTCTTCCCCCTGCAATCTGGCAGGCTCCAGAGCTTTAATTCTTCTGCTTTCCCTGAGCTGTTATCAAAGCAGGCTGTCATTAAGAGCATTCCTCAGTGCTGGCTGAACTATACCTGTAGATGCGAGTGGTTGTTCTTCTATGTGAGATGGGCTTTCATCTCCTTAAAAGCCATCTTCTCCCCCAGCTCGTACAGCCCAGCAATGAAGAACAGGATTGCAGTTTGTGCAGAACAGCTAGATAGGGGTGGGTTCTATATTTTAAGCAAGAAGAATATAAATCCTGCAGCACAGTGTAAGAGTGCTCCTTATGGTATTAATTACATACATTTGCCTCTTTGTAGGTCTGGAAATAAGACTGCTATCCTTTCTGGGCAGTTACATTGGCTACCATAGGCTATACGCCATAAAACTCTCTAGGGAAGCAAGAAGTTGCATGAAACCACCCAAGATTGTCTATATTAAACTAAATTTCCCATTATTTCACTCTGCTGCTCTCTGTTTAACCCTAGAAGGCTGTACTGATGCTGAAACAAAGATCATCTGAGAATTAGTGTAATGATACAAATTTCCTTGCAAACTTTTCATGCTAGCAAGCACCTATCAGAGATTGGGAGTTTTGCCAAAGCTCATCTGAAACAATTTCTTTTCCATTTTAAGAGGCAGAAGGTGAATCTCCCTTTCCACGCAAGGAGAACAGCAAGGAAGCAAAACAAGTGGCTTTGTTTTGATTCAATGGAAAATAGGATTTAGGGGAAACTGTTTTCTTTTTCCTTTTTTTTTGTTGAAAAAGGAGTGTGCAGAGTAAAACTCTGTGCTCACAGGCCAAGGGACTATGGGAAAAGCCCTCCAAACATCTCATGTGGCTGGCAGTCACCCTCCTGCCCTGGGGAAGAGCCTGTCGGTGAGACCCAGCTTAGGGTTACAGTCAGCCCTGCAAATCCAGGATGCTGCTCTGGCAGGGTTACCAATGCCTGCTCAGGGTGCGGATAAGGGTGCCGCTGCCTCACAGCAAATAGCATCCCTGTTCTTTCATCCTGCACTGCCAATGAAGCAGAGGAAGCTCATTTTGCATCTGGAAACCTCCCTGACTTCCCTGGGCTGGGACTGACTGAACTGATCCAGGAGAAAAGTTTAAAGCAACTTCCCTGGCAATTTCTGGGAGTTAAGCCCCAGCAGAGTGCACCTGCATGCCAGAAAGCTTCTGTCAGTGTAACTAGAATAAGTTTGATTTATCTCACTGCAAACTCGAAACTCTGAAGAAGTCACTGATGCTTCCACGCAAAATGGCTTTAGCAAATTTTCCCATGCAGGCTTCAAAAGGCTGAGGTGTAACCTGAACTGGGACTGCTTAGATGCTGGATTTTGGGGATTTTTAGTTTGATCCTGGTAAAGAATAACTCAGCAATTTAGGGAGTACCCTGTGGAACAGCTGAGGTGTTACAAGACCTGTCCTCATGTCTAAAGGCCACACCAAGGGGCAGGGAAAGCTGAACCTGCTCAGATTCAACATAAAGAGACAGAGATTAGTCTAGACAAGCATTTCTCCTCAATCAACTGTAAAAATCCTGTTGGTGGATTTAGTCTCCAGATACAGCTTAATATTTTGTGACAGCTGTGTTTAGCAGCAGATATTTCAGTCAGGCTTGCCTGATCTTACACTTACCTAGACGGTGAGTACCGAAACGGCCACAATGCAGATCATTTCTCACTTCCTAATGGAGGATTAAGCGTCGCTGCACCCAGGAAATCGTGTTCTCATCCAGATACTCCCATTCCCCTGTCTCGATGTCTCTCCTTCCCATGGGCAATGGGTGGGTAGGCAGAGGCAGCTCTGACCAGAGTTAACCAGCCTCCCCTATGGAGCCCACTGGTTTAATGTAAATCAACTCAAAGGTCATCTGTTTGCCGGGTACAGCAGCAGCGCCAGATTGGTGATACTGCACTTGAACCGCCTGCCCTCACTGTTTCCAAGAAGGAACCTGACAAATCTGTTTATGAGGGTGACTCAGTTGTTTATAATTAGCAGGAAAGTGGACTTTATCTAAGGAGCATCCTTTCAAACTCATGTTTTATGGGCATAAAAACTAGTAATAAAAAACAGAAACATGAGGTGGCAGAGTAGATATTTGCGCTGGAATGCAACAGTAAGGGCTTGGCTTTTGCCACTCAATAAATTAGTATCTCTGCAGTATTTTTAACCTGCGGAGGGGGGATGCTAGTATATTTATTGTCAGGGGATAAGCCTTTTATTTCAAAAGGAAAACAGTAAAAAAAGAAAAGAAATGCATACCTTTGGGGATGGAGCTACTGAGAAGTATTACTTAAGAGTCTATTTAACTTCCTGGGAAATTAATGATGTTTAAGTCTAACGATATCTAACTCATGCCTAAGCTTTTCTAAACCACAAGCTCTACGAAGATCCTAAAACCATTAAAGTCATTTGCTGAGTTTCTGAAGGGGTGCAGCAGTGAATAAGAACCATGGTTAATGAGCTCCTCGGAAAAAACAGGGCCCTAATGTTAACCGTGTAAGTCTGCAGTATCTAGCCCTGCAATTTTTTGATATGATGTTTTCAGATTCTTTCAGATCTAGATTTTTTTTTCCTCCGGATAGTGGTCACGCACCTACCTCCCCAATTAACTTCTAGTATTCATCTCCAAGCACTCCTCTGCTTTTGGGAGCCTCCTCCTACCTACTAAAGCTCTCCAGTGCTGGTGTAGGAGCACAGCTGCTTGGGAAGTTCGCTTAAGCAGAGGTTACCAGGGGATACGAAAATTCCAATCGCAAAGACTTAATGTGTAAACAGTGTTAGATTTACATAGTGCTGATTTCTCAACGCAATCAGCCCTCCTCAAAGCTAAGGGGAATACAATAAGGGTCATTAACTGTGCAGCCAGAGCAGGTCGGGGAAATAAGGCAGCAATAAATGGAGACCGCCCTGAGCTGCGGTGGGTGAGACCAAACGCTCTGCTAAGAGCTTCACAGCAGCTCTTCGGCTTCCCGAGAGGATTGGGTAGGGCAGAGGGCTTCCTAAACCTCCCTAAAAATCTCTTCTCTTGGGCAGGGAGCCGCTGCGGATGCTGCCGCCCTCCCTGCTGGATGCCCCGCCGCGGCTGGAATGCGGGGCTGCTTGCCGGTGGGAGGATAGGAGTCCCGGGAGCTTCTCTGGGAAAGGCACCTCGGAGATGGCGGGTCGGGGCTGGGGCCTGCCCTGCGGGGAGTCCCCCGGCGGAGGATGCCTTTACCTTCCCGAAGCCTTGCTCTCCTCCCAGCGCTCCGGCCCGTGGCGTCAGGGGTGGCGGGGCGACGGCCCCGTCCGGCTGCCAGAGCCTCTCCGGGCCGGGGGCAGGTAAAAGCGAAACCACCCGGCGGCGCCCGGGGAGCGGTGTCAAAGGTGAGAGGCGACCGGAGATGAGTGAACCTCAGACCCGGCGGCGAGCCGGGCAAGGCGGGACCGCAGGGCCGGCGGACATCCCTCCCTCCCCGCTCCCCACACTGGGGGTTTCGGCGGTCGGTTTTGACAGAGGGATGAAGGGGTGGGTGGGTGCGTTTTTCCCGATGCCCTGGTGCCCGAGGCCAGCCCGGCTACCCGAGGTACGGGGAGCAAAAGCAGCCCGCACCCTGCCATGGAGGGGCTTGCGGGCGAGGGCGGGCTGGGTGCAGGGTGGGCTGGAACCACGGCGTGCCAGGCATCTGGCCTTCTCTGGGTTTTATAATACGGCAATTTCTGCTGACGCACGTTAGACCTGTCTTTGGTCGAGTGCCAAGGTAAGGACTCGGATAACTTGGGCCCGGGATTGCCAAAGCAATTTGTTTTCAGGAGCATGGCTTGTTTACCAGGCGGCACAGCCGCTCCTCTTGCAAAGCACTTCAGCAGATGAGCTGGGGAGGTGCAAAGCGAGCAAAAACTGAGCACCCGGGCTTTTACTGCCTGTTAATTAAGGTAATAGCTAGTTATCGCAGGCAGCTGGGGCTTGGTGCTTTGGAGAAAGCTGCTCTTGTTAGAGCTCTAATATCTTGAGAGACAAATCACAGTGTATTAATGTATTTGGATAATAGGTCTGGATCAAGAACAGGAAGATCTGATAATTAAAAATCTAAATTAACGTAGTTTTTGTATTTCTGTTACTCATCTTGTCACAGTGTCTTTCCTTCAAGTAATAGCTCCTAAAGTTTTCAGGAAGTGAAACTGACTTTACAAAATCTAGTCCTAATAGTTATAGGGAGCAGGGTGAAAAGCAGGAGTCCTACAAGCAAGCTTAAAACAACGTTATCCCAGTTTTGAAATGAAGAGCTTGTCTTGTGACTTCCAAGGCCTGACTGCTGCAGCTTGATTACTTCCCATTTCTGTGATGAAACACCATTTACAGATACCCGACAGTTGCACAGACGTCATACAGGAGTTCTGCTTCCACCAAGTTTAATCACCATGAGAAGTTTTGGTCTGCGACCCAAATGAGACCATATTTCCCTTCTTTTGGAAATGTGTCCATGCACAGATGTGTATTATCACAGCTAAACTGGCTGGAGTACACACACGTACCTCCAGTCTGAGAGCAGATCTTACCCTGCACAAAGCTTTTTTGCCAGAAGGAAGGAAAGCATTACCTTCACAGGTCCCTTCCCATCAGCTCTACAGAGGTTAGAACAGGATTTGGGGATCCTTTGAAGATAGTCTTAACAACCTTATGAAAACCCAAACTGTCTGAGGCTGGTATAATTTTTTCAGCATAGAAGCAGTTCAGGTGCTCCCATCCCTCTCCCTTAACTTGTTTCACACAAGGCTGTGCTGTGAAATGAGCTGGCTTAAGGTCTTATTTTCTTTCAGGGCTTTGGGTAGATCAGTTTCTCAGTGGGTGTCCCTGTGTGACCCTGGGAACAGTGGTGTTGGCACCGCCGAGGAGTAGAAAGGTATTTTGGGGTTTGGGAAGGGCTCGTGGCATAAATACCTTAGGCTGGGATTGCTGCAGGACAATTCCTATTGTGAATGTAAACCTCTGACAAACCCGCATTGTACCAGTACATTTAGGATGCTTATTGGCCCAGGGAATGCAGATGACCATCAAAATTCATTTTAATTTTTGGAGGTATGTACCCCATCTGCAAGGATCTCGTGCGTATACTGTTTGAGTCTTACCCACAGCAGTAAGTGATGCTGAAAGACACTCTGCTCCCATTTACCCCCTGCTTTGGACCTACATGCACCTAAACTAAGCATCTAATTCTTAGTAGAAAAAGGCTCTCAGTCTTGGCTGGAAGGCTTTGAAGCCTTATGAAAGGATTGCTTTGTAGCTGCTAAGAGAAACTTCATTTCCAATTTGAGCGGCTGCAATAAGCAGCCATCTCGTGCACTGTTATTTTCATACCAGTCTCATCTGCCCCAGCAGATGTTACATCTCAGATGCCTTTGTTAACGGCTTTTATAAAAGGAGATGGTGTAAACGAGATGCTTGCACAAAGCGCTATGGCCTGGGTGGTGTAAATGCCCTTGAGTCCTCTGGAGCCCAGGGGAGTGTACCCCTTGCGTGGACTGGGGGCGCATCTGCCTCCTGGACGGGCCCTTCTCCGGCTTCTGGTGAGCCAGGCCCCACTAGAGGGCACAGCTCATCTACGATTTAAGACAATGGGGACGTCTGCTCCCAAGTCTCATTTCTGGGCAAATGGACACCAGTCAGTGAGGGTGATGAGAGAGATGGACTGAGATCTCCTGCCAGAACTGCACCTGGACAGCCTGCTTTTCTTTGGCCAGGCTCTGTTCTCCAAACAACCTGGACATGAACCTTTGTGACAAATGCTGTTGCAGTGTCAGGAAGCCAGCGCTTTTTTGCACAGTATTTTGATCTGTTTGCCTGCTTCTTGAGCATGCGAATATCTTGCTGTCCTGGGTGCTCAGGATCAGACTTCCTTCAGCAGCAAGTGGTTTGCAAATAAAGACGGTGGCTGCACCTAAATCAGATGGCGCCAGGAGTGACCTGCACAAAGCTAGGGATGCACCTTGCTCAGTTGTTCTTGTGTGCTGAACGGTTCCTCACCTGAAATAAACTTTACTGGTAAAAACTGGGGATTGGTTGTTTTTCCAAGGTTAGGGATTGCATTTAATTTTATGCTTGCCTGATGTAATTATGCCACAAGAATTGTAGGACAGGTCTGGTCACAGGGGTGCTATGGATCAAATACTCCAGCCTAGCAACGCATGATCTGAGGACATGGAACCCCCTTGTAGACTTTCCTCCGCTGCTCCATCTCAGCCTTGTTCTTTGATTTTTAACTGTGAAGGAGATGGTGACATAGTAGTGCACACGAATGCCAGAACAGGTCAAAATAAAACTCCTACAGTAAACATGCAAGAATAATTCCAATAATCTCATATTTCTGGTTCTGCCTGCTGTGTAACTTTGGGCAGGTTCCTTTCCTTCGCTCTTTCTCTTGAGTAAAAGGAGGCACAAGGACACAGATCTTTCTGGAGCGGTTTAGGAGCTCATGGAAAGCTCTTTTTCAGTGGTTGTGTAGCACTCAGTTCCTCCTGACTCTGCCTGCTGTGAGGAAGCATGAGCTCATTGACATGAGCACTGTAAATCATCCCTTGCTTAAGGAAGAGCGGTTGAGTGGAAAAGGCAGCAGGGTCCAGTAATAAGGGCACTGCCCTGCGCTGAAAACAAAGACTAAAATCTCAACTTTGCCACTTGTCTGCTGTCTGCCTGTGGGAAGAGTAATTTTGTCTCTCCTGACTTGTTTCTCCTGCTCCCCCTAGCTAGTCCGCTTGGTTTACATGTGCTCCCTGGCGTGTTCTGTGCAGGCAGCCCAGTGTAGGAGGTCTGATCTCCATCGAGGCTCCCACACTGCTGAACTGACATTAAGACCTTGTATTTCTCAGAAACTGTTAACTGCTTAGCCTCAGCTTAAGCATTTTTGGATGCCTGAGATCCGTGAATACCATGAAGTTGTTCCTGATGGGTCAGTTTTCATCTGAAATGCTTCCATTTCTTCTTATTTAGCAGCTGTGGTCTTGGCAGCCCTGCTCAGCTGAGCGCTGTTCGTGCTGCGTCCTTGGGTACCTCCAGGCTCTTGTTTTCTGCTCACATTGCAGCGCTGCTGCACCATTTTGCATGGAGACAGGTGGCTGTGACCTCACTCCTGAATTCGGCTGGTCTGATGTATTGGCTTTGCGTGGCAAGGTTTTGGTAGCAGGGGGGCTGCAGGGGTGGCTTCTGTGAGAAGCTGCTAGAAGCTTCCCCTATGTCCGATAGAGCCAATGCCCACTGGCTCCAAGACAGACCCACCACTGGCCCAGGCTGAGCCAATCAGCGACAGTGGTAGCGCTTCTGTGATAACATATTTAAGAAGGGGGGAAAAAAAACAGCTGTGCAATGGCAGCTGGAGAGAGGACTGAGAATATGTGAGAGAAACAACTCTGCAGACACCAAGGTCAGTGAAGAAGGAGGGGGAGGAGGTGCTCTAGGAGCCAGAGCAGAGATTCCCCTGCAGCCCGTGGTGAAGACCATGGTGAGGCAGCCTGTCCGCCTGCAGCCCGTGGTGAAGACCATGGTGAGGCAGGCTGTCCGCCTGCAGTCCATGAAGGTTAACAGTGGAGCAGATATCCACCTGCAGCCTATGGAGGACCCCACACTGGAGCAGGTGGATGCAGCTGAAGGAGGCTGTGACCCCGTGGGAAGCCTGTGCTGGAGCAGGCTTCTGGCAGGATCTGTGGACCCGTGGAGAGAGGAGCCCACGCTGGAGCAGGTTTGCTGGCAGGACCTGTGACCCCATGGGGGACTCACACTGGAGCAGTCTGCTCCTGAAGGACTGCACCCCGTGAAAAGGACCCATGCTGGAGGAGTTCATGAAGAATTGTAGCCCGTGGGAAGGACTCACGTTGGAGAAGTTTGTGGAGAACTGTCTCCCATGGAAGGGACCCCATGCTGGAGCCAGGGAAAAGTGTGAGGAGTCCTCTTCCTGAAGAGGAAGGAGCGGCAGAAAAAACATGTGATGAACTGACGACAACCCCCATTCCCCATCCCATTGTGCTGCTGGGGGGGAGGAGGTAGAGAACTCGAAATTGAAGTTGAGCCTGGGAAAATGGAAGGGGTGGGGGGAAGGTGTTTTAAGATGTGGTTTTATTTCTCATTACCCTACTCTAATTTTGATCGGTAATAAATTAATTTCCCCAAGTTGAGTCTGTTTTGCTGTGACAGTAACTGCTGAGTGATCTCTCCCTGTCCTTATCTCGACCCACGAGCCTTTTGTTGTATTTTCTCTCCTCTGTCCAGCTGAGGAGGGGGGTGATAGAGAGTGGCTTTGANCATGTGATGAACTGACGACAACCCCCATTCCCCATCCCATTGTGCTGCTGGGGGGGAGGAGGTAGAGAACTCGAAATTGAAGTTGAGCCTGGGAAAATGGAAGGGGTGGGGGGAAGGTGTTTTAAGATGTGGTTTTATTTCTCATTACCCTACTCTAATTTTGATCGGTAATAAATTAATTTCCCCAAGTTGAGTCTGTTTTGCTGTGACAGTAACTGCTGAGTGATCTCTCCCTGTCCTTATCTCGACCCACGAGCCTTTTGTTGTATTTTCTCTCCTCTGTCCAGCTGAGGAGGGGGGTGATAGAGAGTGGCTTTGATGGGCACCAGGCATCCAGCCAGGGTCAACCCACCACATCTGACAAGGAACAGCCACAAATACCCGAGTGTGTTTCAGCTGCCCGGATTATACCATAAGCACTGCTGTCTGCCTTGCCTCTTGCTCTCTGAAGAAAATGTCTGAAAGCACAAGTGGCTTTTTGGGTTTTTTTTCCTGCTGCTGCTGTGGGATGTGGAGGAGCAGAAAAAATGTGTTATTTGCATTGGAAGGGCTTTGTGAAACTTCTCTGGCCTAAACCGCAGAGCTGGGGTTTGCTAGAGCTTCTTTAAAATTACACCTGTACCTATTGAAGCTGCTACAACAGGGATAGAGCAGTACAAGCTCACTAGATATGGTGGCCTGGAAATACTTGTTTGCTTTTTCAGAAAACCCCATATCTATAATGCAGGTGCATATGTATGCAGGCATTTTAGTAAGTATGGAGTACGTATTTGATAGCATCTGAATCCTGCTGTTGTCCTGTTCCATGGTGTGGTGGCTTTAGGGCTCTGGGCTGCGTTGAAAGCCCACAGTGGCCACAGGCCACTGCTGACCTGATGTAAAGCCTCTGCTGTTGCAAACTGGCCTATATATAGGCTCTGATGGGCTGTCTCTGTATTGCCAGGCTTTCCGAGAGTGTCGCCTGTCATCCTGATGCTGTTGCAAAGCCAACACTGTGTCTATTGTGAGCTCTGGCTAGCTGGACAGAAGTGAGGTTATGGTCAGATTTAGACAGCTGGCGATGGGCATGCAGAGCCCAGAATTAATGGTCATAGAAATGTGGCTTTCGTTATGACCTTGCCTAAGTGATTTTGGCTCCTGGACCAGCTGTAGGACAGACAACTTGTCTCTCTGCACCGCCAGCTTCAAAGGAACCAGTCACTTGTGTGTGAGTATATATAGCATGCCTTGCTATTGGGATATAACTATTTTGGTTTAGCTGGTATTGCTATAAATGAACTCATGAATCGGAGTCCACCTGTAGTCCTGACCCTGCTCTTGCAGAGCAGCTCTCCTCACTGTGCTCGTTCGAGCAGGGCTCTGAAATGCTGTGTGTTGATCTGGGGAGCCCCTGGCCACCTTTGAGAGAGGTGGGCATGCTGCCTCTCACTGAGCAAACCAGCGTGGCCCTTGTCAGCAGCCAGCAGATAGAAAGCTTATTGCTGAGGCTTTTCTATTTTTAAAAGCCTATTTGTTTCAAGAAGAAACATCTGAAACCACAATAAGCAAAATGAATTAAAAATAATTGGTCCATCCAGAGGTCACAACAAATTATGTTCTCAAGACTGTTTGCCATACCTGTGCTATTAATGTGTAATATCTTGTTTGCATAGAAAACATGGGTTAATCACAGAGGCCTGGCTTGGAATGGAAATGCTTTTTCTAAGCATCCTGGTCTTCGCTCTTTCCCCTTTTCTGTGCCTGCAGTAATGTCATGAACTGACGCAATAAGATGAACTAGAGGTCAGCTCCTGAAGCCCAAAGACCCATGGTAGCCTGAAGAGCCAGGGTAGCCCGCTCATGATCATACAGGTGAGGTTTGTCACTGCTGCAATGGAGCCATAAAAGATCATTTTGTCAGTTTTGAGAGGAGGAAGGGCGGTGCCTTTGTTAATGAAAAAAGATTGGGCTCCTCACCGTTGTACTGGTAGAGAGTTAAGAAGTATTTTGAGGATTGGTGGAGTTGTAATGATAAACAGATCATTTACACTGAGGCTCAAAACCAAGCCTGCCATGAACTGCTTTAGGCTTCTGAAGTGCTAGTCTTCCTGTATTAATTATTAACATTGCTAAAACACTCCAGAGATTGGCTTGGAAACATTAAACAAGCTTCATATTAATGGCTCCCAGATGATAAGTGATGGTGAACATTAGCATGTGTTAAAGACCGAGGAGGGAAAATAACTACTGACTACAATAAACATTTTAAGTATAGTGGCATTAAATTACAAAAAGAATACAAGTGTGAACCACAAGAAAGGCTTTCCTATAGCATTGCCTGCTACCCGTCTGAAAAGACAGTTAATATTGTTTACACCTTTGAAGTTGCCTTGAAGCATAGGGATGGGCTGAGGTGGGAAATGTCTGCCACACACCTCCTTACTCTTGAGAGGAGACAGGCTCCAGCTAAAAACTGTTTCAGTCAGCTGCCTACCCACACTGGTTACCTGCCAGCCACAATTCCTTGCGATTTATAGGGGATTTTTCAAAACTTGCCTAAGAGTTGCTATGAACAGCCCCCCATTTCAGGTGCTGGAGGTGGGGTGGAAAGAGATGAAAAGTAGTCAGTATTCCCTATTAGTGCATGGAGTGGTTCTTGCCATATGTCTAATAAGTAAATTGCAGCTTTTGTGAAAGGTACATGTGGCTTTCTGTAGTAAAAATATATACATCTAACATTTTGCTTATCCCAAACTTCATGTTCTATTTTAGTCAGCAGACCTGGGCCACAAGGACCCCCCTCCGCAAGTCCAGCCCACCTTGCCAAAAGAGCTGCAGCTCTAGAGACCTTTGGCTCTAGCTTGGGTACCTGACATCAAACAGAGAGCCAGCTCCTGAAGGCTATGGAAACTAATGAAACAGTTCTGTGAAATGAGAGACGTCATTATCTAACAAGGTGCAGGTCTTGGAGTGTTTTACATGATTAAAACACTTAAGCGCTCTCTTCCACACGCATGGTTGGATGCCTACCATGAACTCCATGTGCTGCTTTTGCCAGTGGGGATATCACATTTGGGATGGACCTTGACATCTCCGATAAACTTGGTGGCAACTTGGCAGCTGGCTGAAGCTATTAGTCTGGGACTGGTGCACACTTACAGAGTGATCACACATGTTCCTTTAGGAAACTAGGCTAAAAATGGCTGTAGGCGGTACCTTTCTATGCGAAGGGTTATAGAGGCGCTTACTGACAGACAAAAGTTGCTCCCAGCTCAGTAATCTCCCCCAGAAGTGTTTCATCTGTCTGTGTTTGTGAAACAGTTGTAATGCATGCAACTGAAAACAGTTTGCCGGTGTTTGGAAAGAGAAATATTTGAGTAATGCTGTCTAGCACAGACTTGGAAAGCTTGCGTGGGTGTGAATATAATTTTATTTTCTCTGAAGCCCCCACCCAGTTTTTGGCTGTATAGCACAGACATGTTCATAGGGCATTTTATGATGGGTTTTGCTTCTCCATGCTTGGCAGCAGGCTGGTGGCTGCATCATAGTCTTGATTTTTAAGGTCACGTCTAAATGTTTGGCTGGGTTTCAGCTGGTTCTCAGTCTCATGGACTGGGTGTTACAGGCATGGCCTGTAAAAGCACAAGAATAGAAATTATTTCATCACTATGAGCCTGAGCAACCTCATTTTACGCCAGCCACTGCTGGAAGAGTAGTAAAGCAGCCAGCGTTACACAGAGGTGAAATGAGTCATCTGTTGCCAATAAACTAGGAAGGAACAAAGATGCCTTGGGGGGGGAACCATTATCTGCTGTTACCTAGAGCAACTCCTTTTATAATTGAAAAATGTATTAAAAATTATTTTGGGAATTTCTAATTAGTTGAGTTGAGCCACTAACACGCTCAGGATGTTTCAGAAACTTAAACTAGTAACTGCCCCAAAAGAGGCGACCGCAGAGAAGTGTCTTTCCTGCCTTTCCCCTCTGCCACCACAGCTACAAGGTCAGGGAGGATGAAAACTTCTGTAGAAATTGAGGTTGGGCAGCAGAGGCAGTGTCTGTCAATCCCTGGGGAGATGCCTCCTTCTAACAGTGCCCAGCCTTACATGCCTTAAGGCTGCAAACTCTGCAATAAGAGCTATATGTTGAGTAGCTGTCCTTAGGGAAATGCACAGCTAGGAAAGGCAGAAGGTAAAAGAAAAGAAAAGCAGACACTTGGGGCTGAGGCCATTCTGTTCCTGCCTCTGGCATGTATTTCCAGCCTGGTCCTTGACAAGCCATTCAGCTGGCTACGGAAGTTGGTGGTTTCTAGATGCAAGTACACATTTTGCTTTCTGTCCAGTTTGGGGTATTCAATGCTTTATTTATTTATTTATTTACTTTTACATGCAGCTGAAACAAAAGGGTTCTGCGGCAACTCATTGTGCTTGGGAAAAAAATCTTCTTTTAATTGTTTCTACAATTGGAAGGAAAACTAAACACTGGAGAATTTGACAACAACTGGCCTGACTGTTTTCCCTCTTTGCCGATGGAGAACAGAGGAGGTAATTCCTTCACGTTCCTACAGGGAAGGATCAGAAGGGTTTTAGTGCCGTAATAATTAATGCTGCGGAAAAGCCTACAGGAAAATTGCAGTGCATGGTAACTGCTGCAGGGCTGTCGTGGGGTGCAGTAACTAATGGATGAATTGGCTTGGGGGTGCACAGTGAGGCAGAGGGCAGGGAAAGCATGCTGGGCAGAGTTGTCAGTTCCACATGTCATTCATCAGTCACTGTGCACGGAAAAAACAGGAATGCTAGGGATGCCAGAAAAATGTGTTATGACTTAAAATCAGATGCACCAACTCTAACACACTGTAACATCTGAAGTGTTTTGCCTCTGTTTCCTTCAACGTTTTGTTACCAGTATCTTCTTTCACTTCCCAGTTTAGGCAAACTTCTTTATTTCAGGAAACTATAATGACCTGCCTTCCTGCCCTCATAGTGATTATCACAGCTGGAATCTGAAATCCTTTAGCACCAGCATGGCTGGTAAGCCAGGAATTATCAGCTGACACTGTTGGTTTGCTGCTGTTTTGTGTAGGTGGGTGACCGGAGAGGTGACAGGAGATGGGGTAGCGATGCACAGCTTCAGCTCATAATGCAGAACCATGAGACAGACACAGGTGCTTTTCTGTCTGATGTTGAGTGGTTGGAACCGTTCCCTGAGAACAGACGTGGCAATTTTTCATTTTGCTATAAAATAGTTGAGTGGAAAATATCTCTTCCCTGATAAGCATGAAAGATGGTTAGAGGCAGAGCATGGTTAAGTTCTGCTGTGCTTGAGAAAAGGAATGTTTTGCCTCTGATTTGTTCTTTGGATGAATCTGGATGGATTTCCACAGGGACAACAAACAGTACCTCCTTCCCTCTCTTCCTCTCCAGGTCAGGGAGTTAAACTGTGATGTGGTTTCACATAAGCTTTTCCAAAATGATGTTCATATGTCATCTTACGGAACAGTATGACTAAGTAGTGCAAGCACTTGGTCTGCTACAAACAATTGGTTGTTTTTAGACCATGTGTTGTGGCTATGTTTTATTGCAGTCCAAAACAACTGGAGTTTAAGAAAACCTGGAGGGCCTGATTGGAAAATGTGGCTCAGCTTAACTCTGCAACATTTGGGATGGGAGTGGATGAGGCCACACAGCGTGGAGCAGACAAACCATGGGGAAAATCAAGTAAGCAGGCAGTGTGGAGCCCTTGTAGCAAGGCCATGTGATTTTTTGCTCTCGTGTCTATGTGCTGTCAGCAGGGCAAGGACACCGCCACAATGGCAGGAGGAATGCTTTGACATATTAATCCCAAAGTGATGCAGAGCCAGTTCCTCAGCTGCTTCAGCTGACGTAATGCATTGTTTTCACTGAAGCCATCCTGATTTTGTCTGGCTGAAGGACTAACTAGTTCAGACTATTTTTTTGGACAGATGTAGAGGCTGTATTCCCAAATTAAATATGTATATTGATCTCTTGCCTGCCTTCCTCCCAGGCCCTGGGAAGAAAAGGCGGGGGGTATGCTGGTCTTGTCACTGTAATACCCAAACGTCCCGCAGCCTGGAATGGGTTTTATCCCCATAGCACTTGAGGTAGGAAACGAGGAGTGTTTTTAGGCTATGTGGAAGAGATGTATGATGTCTTTTCTTCTGAAAATATCTTGGGGCTCTCTTAAAACTTAGCTTTTTTTACACAGCAAGAGGGGAACCCAAAGGAGGAGAAACATCCAGATTTTGCAGCTCGCTGCGGTGCTGTGACAGGCGGGAATAGCAGGTAAGAGCACAGATAGCAAACAGCAGACCATAATAGGCTGTCTTTGTGAGCCAGGCGCAGCAATCGGTTGCTATTCAGCAGCCTAGGATAGGTTTGGCTCCTTGCAACTACAGCTGCTGTGAAGCTGGCTTCACTTTGCTTCACACTGAAACACTCTGAGCAGTGGCGTGTCTGATGCTAATTAGATTAGGTCCACAGAGGCAGCGTTGAGCGAGTTCCCATTTTTAGCCCAAGGTGGGCTGTTTTCAGTGAACTTGGTGACAGTTTGCAAATTGCAGGTAAGTTCCCTGCTTGGCATGGTAATGGAGAGCTTGCACAATTGCGGCGTTGGTCTGAGTGAAGGCTGCCTTATGTCCTCCAAACAGGAGCATCAGTGGGGCCAGGACAACCTCTCTGGGGCTACTGCAGTGTCAACTGTGATGGATATTCATGTCCCAGATTTAGTGGCAGGGTGGAGAGGCCATGCTGTTTGGGTGTTTATTAAGGCAGACAGACTGTCAGTATAGTACTTACCACAGACTTAACATACTTCACCCCAGCTACCCAAAAATTGCTTTTGGATGCATGTCCAGAAGTTTGGCAAGAAACCTCTGATTTCCAGACTACAATTATATATGGCCTGTTTAGCTGTATGCTTTTGTGCTAACTTGGCTCTAAGCTTTACATAGCATCATCCCCACCCCTTTTCTCCGAAGTAGTTTATAGAAAAGAGATGCCTTTGACTAGACAAGCCAACCCCTTCTCATCTCAGGAAAGGTCCTCCTGCTGCTTATTCTAGGAGCTTTTCTCTCTACAGCTATGCAAATTTGAGTTCTTAAGATGGAAAAGCAGACTGGCAGGCACCAACGGGCTACGAAGATGACCAAAGACCTATGAAGATGATTAGGGGGCTGGAACATCTTTCTTACGAAGAAAGGCTGAGGGACTTGGGTCTTTTTAGTCTGGAGAAGAGAAGACTGAGGGGGGATCTCATCAATGCCTATAAATACCTAAAGGGAGGGTGCGGGGAGGATGGCACCAGTCTTTTTGCAGTGGTGCCCAGTGATAGGACAAGAGGTAACGGGCACAAACTTGAACATAGGAAGTTCCACCTGAACATGAGGAGGAACTTCTTTACTTTGAGGGTGGCAGAGCACTGGCACAGGCTGCCCAGGGAGATGGTGGAGTCTCCTTCTCTGGAGACATTCAAAGCCCAACTGGACACCATCCTGTGCAACCTGCTCTAGGTGAACCTGGTCTGGCAGGGGGGTTGGACTAGATAATCTCCAGAGGTCCCTTCCAACCCCTGTGATGCTGTGATTCTGTGATTTTAGGTAAGGTCTTGTGGATGGTTGTGCAATGGTATGAGTATTTGCATCAGTAGACCTTTACCTGAAATGCTCTAACATTAAATGTAATTCTTTGGTGTTTGTGTTGTGAAGGTGGCACACAACCAACCTGTGACCAATTTATGACCCCAGAACTTCCTCCTTGTCCCTCATTTACAATGGATGAGATCATGAATTTAGTCCTTGACATGATATTCGCTGTCTGCTTGATTTCATTCCGTTTGTTTCTCAAGTCCTTAACCTCTTCCCATTCCTGTATGACTTTATCCTCCTTTATTGGTAAGGCTTCATAACACTGAGTCATCAGCACATTTCATTAGTGCTGTCCTACTTGTGTCAGGGCACTAATGAAAATATTAAATGAAATCAACCCCAAGATTAACCTTTGAAAAACTCCCTCCAAAGCAAGAGTCTTCCTCAACCTTGAAAGTGATCCAATTCTGAGACCTCGAGATCCCGAAAGTGGCATTTTGAGTGACCTGTGAAAAATTTACAGATGAAAAACTATCTCTCATGACATGCCAAGGTGGCTAGAGGAGGCCAATAAGTCATTGATGGGTTTTGGCAAGATGAAGACAACAAATAAGCCCTCTTCAGAAAAAAACCACATCTTTGGTATAGCAAGTAAGTTGCTGTTGGTAAAAAAGGAACAAGATAATAATCTGCTGCTGTTGTGGAATTTTTTTTTTTTTTCCCCAGTCCTCCTAAAGTTTGGTTTGCAAGCCCACCACTTTATGGACTGTATTCTCCTTGGTCAATCCAAGCTCATCGATCTCTGGACACCTGGGAAGGCAGTTATCAGTTACACCTTTGCTGTGATGAATCACTGTGTGACTACCAGCCCCAAGCTAGACACGACAAAGGTAAGCAAGGTTCCCAGTGCGCCAGAGCTCTGCTGATGCAAGTATCGACTCTGCTGACTGGAAGAGATGAAGCAACAGTAATGAATCTCATCCGGACAAAATCTGTGTGGACACTACCAGTCTCCTGAGCCCTGTCTTGACACTGCTGAAATGTGGCAAGAATATCTGAAAGCTTTTCCCAGGAGGTCTGATTTGTTGAAGAGGATCATCTTGGACTCCTGAGGAGGTCTATTAAAGTACAAGCTCTTTAGTTGCACCAGTGTTTTTTTCTGCAGTGTTTCAGTGCCAGCACATACTTGTCTGTGATGTAATTTTTTTCCATTAATAAATCCACAGACCCTGCTGGATACCACTGCTGTTATGTTTGCAAAATGTTACAATGCTAATGGAGCTCTGCTTGTTTCACGTATCTTGACAATATGAAATATTGGCCTCCTAAGTGTAGATTTTCCAAGGTATTTAAGCGTTCTGCTCTCCTTGGACTAATGGACATCTTCTTAAAGCTGTCAGACTTCATTTCTGGTTTGGCAGATGCTGTGATCCTATGGTGAAGCAGAGAAGTGCCCTTGTGGTAACTTGTAACACCATCAGCTAGCCACTAGATTCCCCTGTCCCAGGGCTTGCTGCTAATAGAGATGTAATCGTATTTTGCTGCACAGAATATAAAAACATCCATTTTATTATGTAAAAGCCGTCTGTTGAGTACACCAGCAGCAGTTTTAACAGATGATTGCTGTTCTGATTCTCAAGAGTGATGTTTTACAAGACGGTTTGGTTTAAGAGCAGCACAGAGGGAAAATTGTGTCTTTGAGGTGTGCTCTGCATGAAATGGCCTCCTTGCACACAGGATATTGGAGAATGAGGTACGTACTATACTCTTAAAATAGAGCCCTTTGAAACTGGCACAGAAAACTCAGTCTTGTCCGAGTATCATTAATCACAGTTATGACTCTCAGACAAAATGAGCCTTGACTTCATGTTGCTTGT
Source organism: Burhinus bistriatus (assembly GCA_013397275.1). Classification (NCBI taxonomy): domain Eukaryota; kingdom Metazoa; phylum Chordata; class Aves; order Charadriiformes; family Burhinidae; genus Burhinus; species Burhinus bistriatus. The sequence goes on along the minus strand of VYXH01001390.1, from coordinate 233,298 downwards.
TAAAATAAGAAATGTATGTTTCAGTATTTCATTTTCAGCTGCATTGCCCGCACTTCATAGTGTAGCCAAAACTAACGTGTTTGAATCATTATTTCATATTTATTTGGACAAATTCTGTATGTACAGTATTTTTATAACCAGATGGCTTATTTTGACTATAGTAAAAGAAAAAAAAATTACTATAAGTGTCTGGAATGCAAGAAAAAAGAAGGATTTCTTACACTGCAGCACATGTTCAATGTGTGATTTGAAATCTGACTGCAGTCACCCAGTGGCTTCTTCTCTTCCAACTCTGTGGTTTTTTGTGTTTTTTTTTTTTTTAAATTTCTTTCTTTCTTTCATTCTTTTGTCAAAGCCCCCTCAATAGTAAGTTTTCAGACATGAACCTGTCTAGCACAAGCCTCAGTTTGGCTGCAAGGCCAAGCCTCTGTAAGGCTTTCAGCCAGGAAGGCAAACAGCACTAATGCAAATCTTACTGCACCACTGAACCAGAAATTCCTTGCATGGATACAGTGATGCAGCTGCACAGGTGGCCGAAATCCCTGGGTAACATGGACCTAAAAATAAGGCACTGCGTCCTTGGCCAGAATTCATCAAAGGGCAGGGCAAATGCAAGGATAAGGGCTCAGGGAACAAGTTGAGGCTTTGAGCAATCTGGTCTAGTAGGAGATGTCCTTGCCCGTGACAAGGGGGTTGGAACTAGATGATCTTTAAGGTCCCTTCCAACCTAAACCATTCTATGATTCTATGATCATAAGTTGTGCAGAGCCTGAAAGGGTGATAGTGCTAAGCCAGGTCTTGGGGAGGTGAGGTTGGAGCTGAGGTGGCTGAAGAAAGGAAGCCTGTGGGATATCTAGGAAAGCCAGACACAGCAAGGCTTTTTCTCCGCAGCAGCGTCAGAGGTCTCTTCTAAGGTCCCTGTGCTGCCTTGCCGAGCAGGTGCTTTTTTTTCCATTTGTGTGAGGTCAGAGTAAGCTTGATGCCAAATCTCAGAATGTGACACACTTGTTTTTAATGCCCAAGTAAGGTGGGGAACTCATCTATCTGCTTCTGCTGACAAAATAATAATGTTTCTTGTAAAGATAAATAGTCGCAGAGGTAAGAAGCAGTATCAATGCAATACCACTACCCACTCATCAGAAGAGCCATGGTTCCTAAAACAACTGTAATGTGAGTGGCGAGTGCACGCACAGTCCAAATGCTGTCTAAAAAAATAAAAAAGAGATAGTGTTTGTTTGCTCTGAGAAAGTCATAGACATTGAAGCACAGCTGGAGCAATGGCAGGGTGAAGGAGATGGTGGGCTTTGGGTTTCTTCTTGAAAGCAATGCTAAACAGGAGAAAACTGTCAAAAATGGAGGGATTCCTGTACAGGCTGCAGATCCTAGGGCTGAGAGGAGGGGACCTACCTGCTGGGGTGGCTGATCAGGAGGAATTTGTTAGGAACTCTCAACTACTCATCTACTCTAAAGTCAATGGCTGCATCTCAAAAGTCTGCGCAATCTCTTGCCAAGTTCAGACCACAGCATTTCCACGTGCGGTGCTGGGTGCTGGTGGGCACCGTGGCTGCCGAGGACTGGAGGACAATCACACGGAGACAATCGCTTCAGCACAGGCACCAGCTATAAATAGGAACCTTGATGTCACTGCTATAAAAAGCAACAAGTGAGAATTAAATAGTGTCCCAAGAAAAAGTACCAGCCTGGGATCGATGGATGGCACCTATATCCTCTTGGGGAAAGGGATTCTCTGAAAACTGGGGTTTTTTTCTTTTCCTAATACAGCCATCAGTGGCTTTATGCTCTGATACATGCCCTCATGGGAAGGGATGATATATTAAACTGCTTGACACAGTTTTGAATTTGAGGATGAACCAAATCTCCGTTGTTGTATGTGAAAACTGCCAGATAAACATTGGGCTGACCCGAGCAGGCAGGCATTGCCTTTTACCTTTATCAAGTTTGAACTGATGGTGAAATTAAGTCATAAAGATTAAATGCAGCTTGCTGGTCTTTGTCAGTATGGGGGTGGGTGGGTTTTGCAGCCCTTTATTCTGTCCCACATCTGCGTAATGCATTTGATGTCCTGAGCTTGAGAGACATATTTCATATTTAAGGAATTATTGTGAAAATTGAGGTACAAGGGCTGCGACAGGAATCCCAGAGAATACATGCTCCTTGTCAATGTGAATTAATTAAGCACTGATGTATTTGACGCTATAATTAATCACGTCCATTTACACTTACTAGGAAAATTCACGGTTGAAGGGCTCCTACAGGGCTGTGAGGCCGGGTGAAGGTTCGGGGCACAAAGAGACGGGTTCCTGGCCCCCTCCCCCCCGTATTTGTGGCAGACAAACCCCCCCAGGTTTACAGCTGGTGAGGTTTTAACGCCCGTTTCCCCGATTTCAGGGAAATTTTCTTCAGCTTAGCAGACAAGAGGCCTCGGGAGGGCAGGTCGCCGGGGGGCTGGGAAGGCCGGGGAGCCCGGGGCTGTGCCCGCCCAGGGGCGCGGGTGCCGCGGGGAGGGGGCTCCCCAGCGGGTCTGCCCACGGCTGAGGGAGCTGCTGCGGAGGAAGGGGTGCAAGGGGAGCCGGCGAGCCNCCCCGGGCAGCGGGCACCACGGCCATCCAAGGGCAGGTTGATGAAACGCGAAATGGAAATCGCGTTCGTCTTAGCGGCGTCGGCCTGTTTTGTCATCCTGGGGCATCACTTCAGGCTGAAGCCCTTAAAGTGTTCAGCCGAGGGGGTGGGGAGGAAACGGGGTGAGGTGCCAGCCCGGGCGAAATCCCTCCCTGCTCCAGCCCCTCAGCGAGGGGAAATTAATTGCCTGCTGCTGCTGAGGCTGGTGTTAGTGACCGAGAACCAGAAAATAGGCCACTCGGTTTTTTTTTGTTGTTTGTTTGGTTTTTTTTTTTTTTTTTG
>VYXH01001390.1:192821-227478 GCA_013397275.1 Burhinus bistriatus | reverse complement strand
ATGGTTTTTTTTTTTTTTTTTTTTTTAATTTGCAACCAGGATGTCTTGCTGCATATATGCAGTCTTGTGTAGACCGAAAAAGAGCCTTGTGCAGTGAAGAAGGCAGTTCTCACCCCCATGGGATGTGAGAACCCTCTTAAGAGGAAGTAACTAAGCAAGCGGAAGGAAATTGTAAAAGTGAAGCGTATTGTAGTGACAGGGTTTTAGTAGCGGTATTGGTAATGCTAAGCAGTAGTAGTAAGTTTTAATGTTTGAGGCAGTTTCTGAACTAGATCAGCTGCAAGTAATTTATCACCTTGTCTAGACCTGTTTAGAGTGGAGGTAGAAGGTGCAGTTACTGTAAATCCCCTTGCCTGTCAGGAAGGAGTAGTACCGTACCACTAGATCTGGCTGTTGAGTTTCTGACTTAAATGGTAATTAAATGGATGACAAATATGTAAATATAGTTAAAATAAGAACATGGTGTTTTGAGTTTCTAACGGAAACAGATGGCTGCCATTCAGGATTTGCTGTACGCACACCTAGCTTGTATTGCTGAGGTTATTTTTTCCAGGTGTCAGCTCTTACAGATGAGAGCTGATCGATGATAGGCTTCTCCGCTTTCAGACTTAGTTGACGCCAGTAGATTATTCTGTGTTTAGGTCAATGGAAACTTTTGGGCTATTTTATTCCTCTCCGTGAATACATGCCAGCAGTGTTTGCAAAATCTAGCAGTGTGATACTCCTCGAGGTCTGTGCCAGCACGGCCGGCAGTAATCGTGTATGTGTACTGTGCAGTCATCGGTCAGTTCTCTCGAGCTGCTGTATGCCTGGTTGGGGAAAGCAGAGTCCTGGGCTGCTAAACCTCACAGGGACTGGCTTCCTGCTTGGGTTAGATGGGTTTGATGTGATAACTTGAGACGTTGTTTCTAGCGGAATATTCTGCTCCTCCCCCCCAACTTCCACTCTGCTGGTTGCTAGCTACAGTAATAGTTAAGTGTTACATCAGCAGAAAGAATTTTGCAAATCCAATGAGGAACTGCCCATTTACACAAATGAGATATTGCTTTTATAGGCAGAAAATATTAGTTACTGGGTTTTATTTTCTTGAATGAGGAAGAACAAGGTCAAGTTGAATTTCTTGGCTTTAATAGGAAAGTCATTTACACCTTATTTTGCTAATGTTTTGCAAACAGATGTGCGTTATACTGCTCAGAAAAAACAATCCTCCCTTGTGTTATCTCTGCTAGAAATCTTCACTTTTTTCATCCAGCAACTTACAGAGTAGAACTCTTTAGCTGGTAGCTAATTTGAAGTTAGTAATTGAAGCAACATAACTTTATTTTTACTATTAAAGACAGTAATGTTCCGAAGGTTGCTTATTCACTCTTTGTATGTCACTTTCAAAGTTTCAAGAACTGTCACTTACATACTTATACATACATAATTACTTTTTTTTAAAAATCACTGGCATGATCAGTTTATGGACCATAAATTTGATTTGTTTCACTGAAGTTTTTAGTTTGGGCATTGACTTGCATTCTTAGTCATTCAGAAGTTGGGATGTTACACTCCTACGAAGGCACAGAAGTGTAGCTGATTAGAAATAGCTCAAAAGGTGGGTGCAGCCAGCCAGCTTTTCTGGTTACAGTCAGAAGGCACTAAATAACTTCAAAAGCCTGAATGGGAGTTTCAGGGCTAGTAAAGAGATGCTATGATCATTGTCTATGGAATCTGAAGGCCTGGCTTTTAGACTGAGGGGATAATTTGGGGGGAGAATTCTCTGGTTTATACAACAATTTGGATGACCTGCATAAATAGAGATAGAAGCAATTTGGTAAAAGTTGAAGCTAACACAAGCAGGATGAATATTTATATATGGGAATGCAAGCCACACAAACTTTATTGAACTGTTATGCAAACCAGAGCATTTAAAGCAGCATTTTCCCTAAGGATGTACGAGGTAATGCCCCATGTAAGGTCTGTGTGCCTCGTTAAGTATAGTGGTGGAACTTTTTTGAGTAGTATTTGTCATTTAAGAGGTGTGTGGAGACTTTGTAAGCCAGATAAATGTTCCAAGAGAAGCCCTTAGAAACAGTCTGTTTTATGCAGCACCAGTTGCTTGTACTTGACTTATTTTTTAATTTCATTACTTTCTGCCTTTATGAGTGTTAATGTATCAGCCCAAGAGAACAAATGATCTGAAAAAGCATGTCTGGCTGTAGGTCTCTCTCCTAGAATAGAATTTTAGGAAAGCAAAGGATGCTCATGGAGGGCTTGACTCAGCCTGGTTGACCTAAATATAGGAAGGAAGGAGGACTTTGTAGGCAGCGCTTGCCAGTAAGACATGGAGAATTGTTCCAAAATTGAGATGATTTTATGTAGCAAATGTGTTCTTCTTCATCGAACGCTCCTTTTTTTCCTAATGTTTTACATCTATATATCCAACAAATAGCATTGCCTTCACTTATAATCCTTCCCAAAGGAAATGTCTGAAGGAGCAGCTTTGGATGGTTTAAGAAGCGAAACAAAAATCTAAAGACCCATCTCATTTTTGTTAAGTGGGTGATTGTAGCCCGTATCACAGTGCACAATCTGCCTCACAGTATGCTTATTGCAACTTTAAATAATTAGTTGTCTGGTTTTTTGTGTTCGTGCCTGGCCTGAGTCCTCTTCAGCTGTTCTCTCGCTGTCCGAGGAAACAGCTGTTTAGGAACTGTGATTCCTATTTCAGTCAAGCAAGAGACTTCTGTTAGGATTAACAACATGGGAAGCCCAGCCTTTTTGTTTGCAAGCCCAGATGCTGAGCTTGTCTGCAGGATGTAGTAGTAATCGTTACCTCATCTAGATGAATGTTTTTTCCAGGCCCATTGCTGAATACAATTGGAGCTCAAGTGTACTTGTGAGGCTTTCAATGCTGTTTGGATGTTGTTTTTTTCATCCTTTGGTTGCAAGGAGCATAATCCACATAGCATTTTGGGCTTGTGAAACAAGGTATTTGTCCCTCCCGTCAAGTCAGCAGGTTGCCAGGAGCAGTCAATCTGTCTAGCTAGACATAAGCACTTATAGGCAAACCTTAAAATAGCAGCTCTGAGATATCAGCTGTTGTCTTGCTTGTGTTGAAATACTTCTTGGGGGAGAAGTTGCCCATTGGAATGGTGGGGGGGAACTGCAGTAGGCTGAAATATCCTTCAGATAGTTGTAAGGTGGCTTTGAGAGTGTTTTGTTGTGTTGGTGGTGTTGTTTTTTTTTGTTGTTTTTTTTCTTTTTTTAAATACAGGAGATGCTTCTGGGGAAGGGAAGTGGATATAGTCGCGCAGGCATTTAATCTTGGAGCTCTTTGCTTCTGGCGTTGTCTGGTGCTCTTGCTCATCGCTCAGTCTACTACAGATGAACTCAGTCTACTACAGATGAATAGCTGGCCTTGCCCATAGCAGAAAAATAACTGATGTTTGGGCTTTCATCACATAGTAAAGATGATGCTTCTTATGGGAAGACACCTACTCCTAAGACACTCTTTTTTTCCTTTACGTTATTTCAGTTAGGGAACAAGAAGTAGGCTGTAGAACTTCCCAAGCTAAAGCTGTAAAAATAACTGATATGTACATTGAAATGAGAATATTACATCAGGCAAAAATATATTTAAAAAGCATCCATATGGGTGAGCTTGGTCTTCAGTCTTGCAAGTTAGTGTTGGCCAGTTCCTGATGAATGCAGTTTTCATAGCATGGATAGCTGAGATGAGTTGTTCTGGTGCAGATCGCTGCGGTTTAAGTTACTATGATAGCTGGATTCCAGCCTAGCATCTTTGCCTCTAATTCTGTTTTAAATCTTTAAAAGTAAGATGGTGTAAGGTAAATTGCCTCTGGTGAAGAGCTGCTGTATGCTTCTTCATCCTCTGCCCTGTCAGTAGTGTAACCTTTACAGGAGAATGAGACTAGCAACTGGAGATAGTAATCTCTTAAACTGAGTAGTCTGATGTGCTAGAGCTCACCTGCAGGTATTTTGAGGGTGGAGAACCACCAGCATTGCTGTTAGGTAGCAAGAAATGTAAGGCAACTCTTAAGGGCCTGGTTGTAGAAGCTTTAACTGTTGAAACTAAAGCTTTGTGTGGCATAATAAACACTAAATAAGGCAATACTTTACTGTTAGTAATTTGAAGGTTTTAATTACCCGGGAGGAACTGAACTAGTTGCCATGCAGTGCTTGCAGTGTGTAAATGGCTTCGGGTAGGTGAATGATCATGTGACATAATTTTCCCTTATGAACATGAGCCAGCAGTGCNGAGACATGGTTTAGTGGCAGCTCTGGTAGAGTAGGGTCACTGGTTGGACTGGACGATCTTAAAGGTCTTTTCCAACCTAAACAATTCTATGATTCTATGTGGAAGCTCTGGTCAGGCTGTTTAAAAACTACTATCTTTTTTTTTTTTTTTTTGAGGGTCCAGAAGTCATGTATTCCGAGGCTGGGAAAAAAGCACAGAATAATACTTTCATGTTGGCAGGAATGTGCCATAACTCTCATAACTCTGCTATACTAGTTTGATAGCTGTCCGTACCTAGAGTACTCGCTGCTTAGACCTCGGCGCCAAAGACGTTTCCTATACATATTTGGATAGATTCTAATTTTGCCTTTAAACAAACTTAACTAAGCAGTATGAAGTGTGGAGGGCAGTGTGAAGGGCAAGGCTTGGGAAGTATTGTCTGATGAGCAGAGCTAGGAGCAGTTTTATGACCTGACTCTCCTTGAGAGAGGAGAAGGCACAGGCTAACGCTGACTAACACTGTTTCCAAAACTGAGGGTTGCTTGGTTTGGGATGTTGGATGTATGCCTAAACCAAAAACTGGACAGAAAGGAGTGTATCCGTGGTTAAATGAAGCAGCTTCCCCAAGACAGATTTGACCTGCGCTTCAGCATCTAGCCTGCAATCCTGTTCTCTGTTCCTTCATCCCCTCAATGTGTCATGTTTTCCTGTAAGTGAATTTCTGATACAGCGTGTACCCCTTTAGGGTGTGGAATTCTGAAGAGGGGGTGGTTGCCTTCAAATCCGTTGAAAAAGGTTGGGTTTATTGTCAGACATAAAAAATGGAAGTTTTAACAAAACTAGCTGTTTCTGGGTTAAGGGAAGATGGATGTTTTGGGTATTGAGTATAATTGCACATAAATGGCACAACTCTGATCTAAAACTTTGAGTGACTAATTCTGACTTGGAAGCTCTATTGAATAGATAGAAATAACTTTTGTTAATTTAGGGCCTTAAGATACTGTTCAGTGCCAATAAAGATGAGTGTCTGAGCTAATTGCTCATTAAAAATTTCTGACCTAGAACTGTAAAGTTGGTTGCTTCGTGATGTACTTCCAGTAAAATATCCTGAGTATGATCTGAAAAGGGGTGGACTTGTTCAGTCGCATCTGCTTTGCCTTTCTGTGAGCCAGCAGCTTGGCATGGGCTATGGTTTTATCCACCTAAATACTACCGCAGCATTTAAGAGTGGAGCTGGAGACAGTGAACAGAGAAAGTGATCTGATAGTGCCAAATCTGAGCTGTGTTCCAGTCTCAAATGTGATGAGGAAGCCTCTTCATTTCCTGTTGCTTTTAGCTCTTTGCTGGTTTATCACAGTTCTTTTCTCCTTCCTGCATGCTGCTTTTGTGTGCAAGATGAGTTGCTTTTGTGATACAACTTAATCCTAACACTGTACTTGCAAAAACACTGGATGCCTTCTAGTTCTTTGATGCTTTGTGAGCTCCTGTGCTCTTTGAGAAAATACTGAGATTTTAGTTTTGTATTATGTTGCTGTACAAGAAATCAGAGCCTTTGGTAAACCAAAATTGCCAGGTGCATCACCGCTGCTGTGTTCCTATTTTTAATACTTGGTAATTAGGTAGGGCAGTGCTTGTTATCATTGGCGCGTGAAGAAATGCAAAAACAATAGTTAAGTTTCAGAACAATAATTTTCTTTCCCCTTTGCTTTCAGAAGGTTTATGTGAATGAGAGTGGATTATTCAATTTGTATTCAAGCTTCTCTCAAGGAAAACAAGCAAGATGGTGTCTGCAACTGCTTCTGGCTTCCTCAAAAATGGGTTCTCAGAGTTGGATGTTTCCCACCATAACGTCATTACTTGCAGTTTTTTAGATGTAGTTAGTGTCAAATTGATTCATCTTTCCTGGAATGGAAAGCTTAATGAAAGCAAGTTCTAAAAAAGCATTTTATTTGCGCATTTACTGGTTTGGCTGGTTGGTCAGTGAGTTGTGTTTTAATATTGCCTGCAATGAAGTGCTGATGCCTCTGTCCTGAGTGGTCCCACTGGTTATTCTTTGCAGACCATTCTTGCAATCCCACAGATACCTTGAGCACAGAGGTCTGCACAGACAGAGAATGTAAAGGAATAATGTTTCTTCCTTCTTGGTCTCTGCTCTTACATATCTTGTGACCTTTCCCTTTGCCAATATCTGATTTAAATTTAATATGTTTTTCCTTTGCCTTCTTCCTTTGAGTACTTCCTACGTCCCAAAATATCCTTTCTTTAATCCCACATTTGAATACCAAATTTAGTTGAGTCTGTCTCTTCTGTCTGCTTTTGCCAACCTCTTCCGGTAGACAGAAATGGAATACAGGAGTATCTGGCACACTAAAAGCTGGGTCAGGTTTTTAAACTTGTTCCCTCAGGTCAGATGGATTTCAGGCATCCCCACTTGGGTCTTCTAATTATGGAGCGTTTATCAGCTAACATAGTAGGATGATAGGAAAGCAAGGAAAGGCTCTTGGTGTGCTTCACATGCAGAAAAGTCCCTGGGCTCCGGTCTCCTATCAGACTCTTGTAGCTTCACATTTTTTCCCTTTTAAAACACACATCACTTTAGGGCCAGATATTTCAGATATGGCTGTTATAGTGGTGCCAATGTACTACAGTCTTCACATGGAAACATGAAATTGTATTTGCTTTTGCTGAGTATGAACAGTAAAAGATAACAGCCTACTGTTCTTTTTCATCTGTGTAATTGCTTGTTTCTCTCTCATTGCAAACTTGAAGCTCTTTCAGTTTAGTTGCTAGGAAAACAGTAGATAAAACTTTATGTGTGGGGTTTGGTGTTTTCTTTTCTTAAAAAAAAAAAAAAAGTCAGTTTAAATTTTAATGGTCTACAACACTATTGCTTTGCTGTGCAACTGTGCATTTCCCATAAGCTGTTTTCTTTAAAATGTGCATTCTCCCATAGGAAATGTGTGTGTGCTGGTCTTGATTTTATTCCTTTGCTGAATGTGTTTCTGTGCTCTAAGAGGATTTACATTGACAAATATGTTGAATCAACATCTGTTGAAAATTGAAGTGGGCTTTTGGGACATTTTTTGTGGTACCCAAAGGTCATGCTATTCCGTTGTCTATTAAATATGAAATTTAAATCTGCCCTGATGTGAAATGAGTACGTTGAAACAGTGATGTGACTTAACCTTTACATGAACTGTGGAGGAATCTAGAGGCTCTGGGAAATGGTGTGCTTGTGTGTGGATACAAGGGATAATGTTGGTATGTGTAGAGAATGTCAGTTTTTTATTTATAGAGGGTTACATAGTGTTGTTAGTAATATTTGTGTATTCTTGTCTAATTACCCGGGGGGGGGAAATAATTATTTGGTGAACTAGAGCAAGCGAAGAAAGGTTCTCTGTATGCGCTGGTGAAATGCTTTTGTATCACTGATGGAATAAATATATACTGTCAGACTTAACAATTTTCAGGCTAGCAGAAAGGCATCTGGTAACCCAGAATTTGTTGTCTAACCAAGCAATCTACAAATGTAGCTTTAGAAAATAAAGATCAATGGGATTGTAGTGAGGTATGCTCTTACAGCAATCTATCCTAATTTTTGGAGGGCGGGGCTCAACCTGTTAATACAAAAGCAAGCTTCTTGTAGAGATCTGCCTTACCTGGAGTTAATTCTCTGAGGTCTGCTATCTGGGCTGCTGGCCTAACAAATCTGCTCTTTCAGTCTTCAAACTGTAAAATCAATACAGTGTGCCAAAAAATAGTCTACTCTCTTGGATAACGAGCTCTGTGAATACAGCGATCAGATATAAAAACCTTATGTATAACACGTCTAAGATTGCTTGGTGCACCTCAGGAGCTGGTATTAAACCTTAAGGGAATTGGGTTTTCATTGTAATTTTCTCTATTAGAATGTGATTCTCAGAGGGCTGAGCTTTTGCCTCTGGTTTATCTCTCACTGTTTCTTGTTACTTGCCATTTCTCGAACACAGCTATTCCTGACATTGAACTAACTGATCAACACAATTTGAGTGTTAAATAGACTGCAGATACAATTATAAATTTATCTGCTGGGTGGTAATCGCCGTTAGGGGAGAAAAACGGAGCAAGCAAAGAAAGGACTTGAGCAGGCAGGGCTGCCTCTATGTCTTATGCTGTTGATACATTCCGAGTGGCGTTCTTTGATTTCAAGAACACCAGTAAATAGCTGTGAAGGTCATTTTTGTTGTACAGCTAAACAAGGTGTGTGTAGCCTGGTAGCGTGTTTCAAACTGAACTAATTTGTTAGTAAGGGTTAGGACACAGATCCTCCAGGTAATCCATTATAGCTCAGACCTAGTTAGGATACAGTAATCCTGTCCCACCCCCACACAAAAGCTGTCCAATCGTTTCTTAAACAATGCTGGGTTTGTTTTTTTTTTTTAGCTTTAATCTGAGCTGATGGGTGGTTCAGTGCCGACTCACTTGGGGCAAATTGTCTTGACATTTCCTGGTGGTCTGAGGGAATTCCTCTTCCCACTAGGGAATGGGTTGTGGAACTATTGCAAGCATGAGAGGGTAACTCCTGTCTGCTGGCCAGGTAAGAGTATCTTGTAGATTACAACCAATTTTTTTTTTGTTTTTTTAAATGGTGAGCTATGGAGGATAGAGTGATTTTTCTTCCTTTTTTTTTTTAAATTTATTTTTTGACAAGTCTCTTAAAATTCCTTGAGAACTGAATTTTTAAAACACTTTCTCTGTGAAGTTTCCTCTCTGTGCTTTTTCTGCAAACTGAATGTAGAACTTGGCTCCTCTTCTAAAGAGACGCAGTTAGACTGCTGTTACTAAATGTTTGAAGTTTGATGTTTGTACTTAAAGGACAAAAAATCTGGTAAAGCATGATGCAGTAGAAGTTGTTATCCATACTCTGCAGCATACAGCTGTACTAACAAGAAAAGGCAGTTTCACCGGGCTTTTATTTAGGTGGTTTCTGTGAATATCGACACTTTTCCTTAAATCAGATTTGCTTAAGCAGGTTTTGGCATTTCTTTGGTTGATCTTACAAATCAAGAATTTCAGCTTGTATCTGAAGTGCCCTGACTCTTCCATCAGAATACAGGTAGCCTGAAGGAGAGCTGCAGGTTATTTGTTATAGCAGAATATCTAAGTTAATCAAAAGCACAATTTCTCTGCAGGAAGGTGGTACAACTTGAAGAATTGCATGCAACTCTTTCCCACCTAGCTATCCCCAAACACTTTTTACACACAGGTAACAAATGTTCCAGTGCATAACAGAAGTATAAAGTAGTGAGTGGCATGAAAATGTTTTTATTTTATAAATAAAACTTATACACACATTTACCATATACAAAAGAACTATTGTAAAAATCGTCAGTCTCCTCTGGTGATGTCTCTTGTAGGGTCCTTCATACAATCTATGGACAAGACTTCTGATCTTCTTCAGTACTTAAGATGCCTCTAGGTCCTTTTTTTAAATATGATATAAAATTAGTGTAGTTGAAAAGGTAGTGAAAAACAGTGCCTTGCGACTTGTAACTGTTATACTGTAGTCCCACAAAACATCATAGTGTAAACACAATAAAATGGTCTATTACCAGATTGCTTTATTAACCTTAATCAGTCTAAAGAGCTAAATTTAAGTAAATCTTCTTGTGGATGAGAACATTCCACCCATGGAAAGGTACGCTAAAGGTCATCTCCAGTTTTAAATCTTAACGTTACACATAAAAAATCTTTTTTGTCTTTCATTTGCTTGAAGCCAGGTAGGAATGTAGCTTTAAGGATTTTTTTAATTATTATTAATTATTATTTGAGGAGGTCTGATGTCCCTGACTGTCTGTGACAGAAGATAGAAGTATACCTATAAGGTGTGAGGAAATAATTTTGTGTATCAGATATATGTAGTTGTAGATATTTCTCACTTATTGAAAGTGCTATGTAAACAAAGATTAAACCCTTTGTTCTGACTTGATACTTGAACATTTGTGTTTTGACCTCCCACTTATGAAAGTGCTTAACTGTAAACAGTAATTTGCTTTTTATATAACTTGAAGTTTAGGTCAGCGCTTTCTGGGGATAAAGGTTCTGACGAAGAAGGAGAATGTCTACTCTCAAATATGTGCCTGGGAAAGAAAAGTGCCACTGAGTACATATGATTTCACTACTAAAAAGTTGTCTTGGACTTATTTTTTTGAAAGGGTGCTCAAACAGTATTGAGCGTCCACATTTTTGAGTGACTTCTATAGCACTATCCGTTGTTTTAACAAATTTTTTTATTACAGTTTGGAGGTAGACTCTGCACATCCATCTTGCCATAAGACCTTACATTAAGTGTCACAACACACTGATTTTTCTCCTGCTGTCTAGGAGCTGTAGGATTGAGTATCAAAACTGTTGTCATATGTGCTTAGTATAGATAATATAATGATTATTTTGACTCCCTAACAGTTTAAATAGTACTGATATCAACTGTTAGTGTAATATCCGTATAACTGACTTTGATTATGCAATCTGGTAAAGTAAGGCTGACATGAACACTGTCAAGTATTTTCTTTAAAAGAACATGCTATGTAGCACCTGAGATGAAGAGCAATGCTGTGCTAAACAGTCAGTGCTACCTAATGCCAGAGAGGCTGGTGTTAAAGCAGAGAACAAGCATTCTGACAACTAGACATGTTAAAAATCCTTCCTGCACTCTTTGTCAGTAGTCATTACAAAAATTCATGTCACTTGAGTTTTTGACATTAAACTTAGGGAAGTTCCAAGAACTTACACCACGGGCATGGTAGGAAATCCTGCCTAGCAGCCCTGCAAATCCAAGTGTCATCTTGGGAAGACCTGCAGACTTTTATAAACTGTATCACTGGTAACTATGTTATGCCTAGATGGTGGGTGGAAACCTTAGGTGTATTCATTTCTATGTAGGATAAACGCCACACTCTTCTATTAGTAAATGCATGAAGGTTTCTTGGATATATTTTTATTATGTTGTTTTTAAAAAAGAAAAGATGTGGGGAGATGGAGGAGAAGGAAGCAAAGACCACCTGAGGGAAAGGTCTGATGCCAGTGCAGAGCAAAGAAGCAGCTGACAAGGTCTGATGCTACAGCCTAAGACAGTAGGCAGGTAACCCTCTGTGTAGTATAGCTTTGTAACTCCTGAAGTATTTTGTCTACTTCTGTGCTCAAATCTTTATTTCTACTGCTTTGAGTGATATGCTTTATAAAAGGCTTTTACTAACTTAAAGAAATTAAATAATCAAGTATAAGTGGTAGGTGTGACGAGTCTTTCCAAAGACTGGATCACATTTTTGTTTCTGTTTTACGTGTACTCTTGTTCCTTGAAGACATTCTGCTTGTGCTTTGGTCATACAAAAGTAAGTCCACAGGAAGGCTTCTTTTTTTCCTGCCCAGGACAACTTGCATCCAGTGGAAAGCAGGCCATATTATTCAGACATACTGTGAACCAGATAGTGAGTTTATATGTAGTAACAACATGCTTCTAGTACTCTCTTTAATGTGCTAAGCTTGACAGAATTCCATTTGAGACACAGTAAGTGGTTACTCTGGCTGGATTTGCTTGTTGATGAACACTGAGGAAAAGAGGGAAAGTATGGTATGGCAAATAAGGGCGATCCAGATATTTAACATCATAGACTGAATTGTTTCCTTCAAAATACTATAATTGCCTTTAGAAGTGGCTAATACAGTAGTTATGTGATGTGTTTACTGTCAGACTGTCTTCAGTCTGCTTTTGCTTTGGTTCTACAACAGAAATACAGGCAGACTGGGTGCCATGAGGTGTAATATTCATCCAAATACTGCCAAACCATGACAATAGTATAAATAGATTTAATTTCCAGTTCTGTAGTGTTGAAGTCTGAAGTGTGACCCGATTGTACGGGGAAAATCTTGGAAAGTACAAAAGTGAGATTTGCTTTTATATAACACAATGGTCTTGTTGACAGTCTTCTGTTCTCTTAATAATTAATTTGAAATAACTTTTCTTGCACAATAGTTTTTAAACCAGTCCTATTTTATAGTGCATGAAAATACTTAGGCTGGGTGGGAGTTTGCAATAAATACTTTTATTCCCTAAAGTGTTGGCTCTTGGCCAACTTCTGTGCTCTTACTCATTAGCTGCTGGTCTTAATTCTGCTGAATTCAAACTTTTTATCTCTGAAGAGCAGAAATAATTATTTATGCATGATTCTTACTCCTATGTGTTGTTTCATTAATGAGATTCTGAGATTCCTGGGTTCTTGAAGGCAGTTCATTCAGGAGCCTGGCTATGCCGCTGCTGTTTGACAGTGTGCAAATCGATCAATATAGATGTTGGCTTCAAAGCATTCTTGTTTCTTTCTCAAGTTTTATTAGAGCTGGAGACCCTTGAAAGACTGTATGACTGGCAATGCTCAGTACCACACTTTCTTTTCCGTTAAACAAAAAAATAAAATAAAATAAAAAAAATTCACGCTTTCAGCATAAAGATCTCCAAACTGAGGGCTGAGTCTGAGCACAGCAATGAAATTGTACTCTGATGGTTTATCTCCTCATCCTGTTTGGCTGCTTATGCTGTGAGATTATGCTACATAAAAATGAAACCCCAAGACAAAGAAAATATTCTACAGCTTCCTAGAAGCCTTTTTAGTTTGTCAAGCAGTGCTTATTTTAGAAATGGGCTAGTTCAGGGGCATGAGAGAAAATCATGGTAATGCCATCAAATGCTTCAGTAGTCAGATGTCAAAGTACTTGGCATTTGTTTTGCTTGAATGCTTTTTAATGTTACTGCTTTTAGAAGATAACCAATGTTCTGTGCAACTGCTTTCTCATTTTCATGCATCTCGCGCTCATGTCAGCGGTCTTCATTATGGAATATTCTAAGCTCATCAAATCAAAAAGTTTTAGCCTTTTTTTGGTTATACTTCAGTGAAGTGCAGAAAACTGCAAGAGCCTGTTTTATTCTGTTGTCTGGTGGCTTTTTCTACCCACATCATTGTTGGAAGTTCCAAGGGAAAGGGTTATGGCTGGAACAGAAATAGTGAACTTTCCTCACTTGGACATTGACTCAAACCGAGAACAAAGTGATCCTGGCAGATGGGAAAATCTGTGCTTCTAGGGCAGTCAAATGCCACGTTTTACAACGGCAATGCTTATTCAGGAAGGGACAAAAGGAAAAATAAGTTGATGATGCAAAAAGGGGAGGAGGAAAAGGAGGGAGATGTCTTATGTCTTAAAATATATTTGAAAACAAAGTGCTGGTGTTGATTTTTAACAGCTCCTTGGAAGTTGTTCCATCATTAAGGGAGCGGACATGATGCTGTAGGTCCATCCAGTGTAGCAGTTAAGCAGTTGCCCTTCTGTAAGAGATGAGGGGAAAAATGGTGCTTAAGTCTTGCCTGACTAGCGTAGACATGACAGCAGAACCCAGTTATGGTGCATCTTTATCCCCTGTTTCTTGACTCCCACCCAGTCACTTTCCCCCATCTTGCTGTTTCCCATTGTTTGAGAGGTGAAGCGATGCCGGCTCTGGCAGGGCTTTGGGCTCCGCAGGGGCGATGCCTGTGGTTTAGCTAAGTAGAGCGTCACAGGAATGAGCTTCCTGTCCTAACGGTTCTGTCTTCTTCCCCTCCCTGCCGCTGACTCATGCTTGCAATCAAATGAAAAACTTAACCCCTTAAAAGAGGAAAAATAATCTGTTTTCTGTGAATGCGGAGTGCAGGAAAACTGCACTGGGTTCTGGTCTTTTCTTTTTTTCTTTTCTTTTTTTCTTTGGAGTTTGTATTTTGCCTTGGTACTAGAAACGTACTGACCAGTTGTTCAGGACGAAGTAGGTCAACCCATGAACGGGCTCAGTCTCTCCAGTTCAGGTGTTGCAGGCAGGCGGCAGAGGTTTTCCATGTGTGTATGTTGCTGGCTAATCTGCAGTTCCATTCTGGAACAGATTAGAGATCTGTGGCAGCTTTTTTGGGTTCAGGGTCTTGGACATTAGCGATAGCATTATGAGAACGGCCTCTTTCTTTGTAGGAGACCTGCCTTTTCCTGGCTGGATTTGGCAAGACAGGAAGCCAAAATGAGGGATTATTATTGAGATAAATTGATTGGAAAGTTAACATTGATGCAGCCAGTCCTTCACCTATCTCCTTGTCAAGATGGTTTTAATCTAGTATTGGTCTTTAGCATCTGAAATCTGTTATGAAGTGATTACATTGGATGGAATTGCACTTCATAAACCATAGCCTGAGTTCAGCAAAAATTGCACTGGACCTACTTATCGTGAGTATAAGCTCCCTAGTGCGATGGATGTTGTATTCTGGAAGACAAGGTATATTTTTAGAAGCAATACTGATTATTAATAGAAGTCTAGAGAAAATGAGCTTTTGTGCTTAGCAGTTTTTCTGCTGCTCTAGTAGATCTTTTTTTCCCATACGTATTTGAGAAGTTCTCTCCCCTCCCCAAAAAAGTTTGGCGAGTTCAGTCTATAGAACTTTAAATATTTATCTCAGAGAAGAGAATCAGTAGGACTTATGAGCTAATGAATGAGGTGAACGAGCAGACAGGACAAGCCAAGAGACTCTTAATAGCTCTGGCTGCTTTTGTATGTAGTGCACCTTTTACCACTGCATTTGCACTGGAGTTATTTCCTCGTGTCAAAGATTTTTGGCATCCTAGCTCTTTGCTTGATCTAGTTGTAGAGGCTTTAGACCATGATTGTTTAGCAGGAGTCTCAAAGAGCTTTTTGAAAAGGAGAGCTAGAAGAGCATCCCGGTAAAGTTGAGGAACAGAACTGTCAGCTTCATCTGTTCCTCCTGCTCTCAGAGCGACAATGCTAGATGTGGGAAGTGTGTGTGAGCAAAGGGAGCAAAGTTGTAGCTCTGTTGCTGACGACAAATGGCACAAATCTCCGAATGGGCTGTGTGAGTTCATGTACACTTACTTGTGGTAAAAAGATTGAGTAACAGTGGAAAAATTAGATTAGAGCTTTGCGCTGTGATCGCTGTTGAGTGTTTCCTCCATGTAGGAAGACTGGAAGCTCAGCTAATTTCTTTTGTAAGATTATGTGCAGCCACTTGTCATCTGAAGCTAGAACTTTGTCAAAAAAGACATTGAAAATGACAGCTGAGAGCTGAAAAAACCCACACACCTGAAAGAGGAGGGACTCCTGATGCCTTGTTGCTGTTCAGATGCTGGTAAGGGCTTTTGCAGGATTCCCTGGCAACACCTCCCTGTGTTACAGATGTACTAACATTACTACATGGTGGAACCAGTTAGTTTTGCAGGCTTGGTCTGTGAGATAACTTTGTGAAGTCTGCATGACATAGTAAGTCTGTGTGTAACAACTAGACTTGAACCAGCCTCTGAACTACTAGTTTGAGATCTCCCTGTGGCCTCCCTCCTCTGCAGCTGCAAGTCCCCCCATTTTTCCTCCTCTTCAAAGGTAACAGCATCTACTTTACCCATTATGACAGTCCCCCTGTAGACCCCTGATGCTTGCAGTCGTTCAAATGTCACTTGAGGCTAACTCCTTAGCCAAAAACTAGATTTCCTAATTGCTACAAAATGTGAGTTGAAGTACAAACACATGTGGAAGTAAGATGATTTATATAAAGGCTTTAAGAGTAGTGTCAGTTCTCTCTGACATTTTCTCAGAAGTCCATTTTGTATCTCCCAAGTGAATTTCGGGATTTGCTGGAACAGGAGGGGAAATACAGACTTATATTTGGTTGCTAAAGCTTCTCGACAAAGATGTTCATTTGCCCATTTCAGCTGCTTATTGTATTGAGTGAAGTAGCTCCATCATGCTGAGCAATTCAGTGTAATACATTATCAAATGGATTAAAAAAAGAAAAAAAAATCAGAGAAATTATGCAGAGCTTTGATTTGTATTGGTAATTACTGTGAAAGACCTCTGACTTATAATTAATGTTAATAGCCTTATAAATATTCTGCCAATATAATTAAAGAAAATTACATGTTAGAGAAGTAAAGATTAAGTTGCTATGTTGGTGAGGACTAATAGGCTCTAGCAGAACTCTGATTTAAAAACAAGACCTTACAGAGAAAGTGGCAGCTTTCTGGCAAAGATTTTATTGATACCTTTATTTTGAGGAAATAATATTGTTTGCCACCTTGTGCATCAGAATTAATAATTGTATAGAATATTTTCATAATAGTAAATATTCTAGGTGTACTTACTCATGTAAATAGTGTTGAGTTTGTGGAGTGGTTTAAAAAAAAAAAAATTCAGATCAACTCTCCTAATCTGTGTAAAACTGTAGCTTTATATGTCCTAGTGTGTCTAGTCCTTACAGCTGCTTTTTGGGATGGTGTTTGGCTTTTCAACACTGAATGTTAATGGCATTGTGTTGAAAGTGTCTTTACCTTTCATGAAAGTGAAGGCTTTGTGTGTTTGACAAAAGGAAGGGGTTTTAAGATCCCGTGCCTTTGGTAAGCCTTCTTGTGATTCACGGGATGGGATGTGGAA
Source organism: Burhinus bistriatus (assembly GCA_013397275.1). NCBI lineage: Eukaryota > Metazoa > Chordata > Aves > Charadriiformes > Burhinidae > Burhinus > Burhinus bistriatus. The sequence goes on along the minus strand of VYXH01001390.1, from coordinate 210,757 downwards.
ATGAGTTTCTAAAATTAAACCAAACTTTCACATAACTCTTTTTCCCCCCCTCTTTTTCCCAGTGTGAATGTATTACATAGTCTTCTATAGAAACAAACAAGCAAAGAGTCCCCCACTAAAAAAATTTCATACCAGGACTGGTCAATGCTAATATTTCCAATCTCTGCTTGGATTTTTGAAGCCTTGAAGGATAAGTTACTTACGTCATTTTGAACCTGATCTACTCTCTTTACCCTTTCCTGTGTTGGATGGGAAGAGTGAGAGTATGTTTCCTGCGGTCATTCCCTTGCAGGGAGGCGAACAAGTAAGGAAGGGTTGTGTTACATGTGGTAGTTATGAGAGTTATTTGGAGATGGCAGAGTTGGTCAACAGCTGCAGCCCTCTGCTATCGTGTGAATGGTTTGCTTTTTCCACACTGCTTATTTTAATGAACTCCATCTGTACGCAATGCAGTCCATAATAGAAAGCAGATTGCTGGCCTGATAGTGTCTGCAGTGTGGTATAGATGCTATGAGTTGTCCAGTCTATTGAGTTGCAGATGAAGGTTCAATATGAAAATGAGGTGGATACCTTTTTGTTTAGTGCAGAAGCAGTTTCCAAAACGTTGAAATTTTGCCTGAAGAGGACAGATTGCGGGCTGAGGGGAGAGCGAGGCAGCAGTTTCTTACAAAGAATCTGGCATTTCTCTGAAAGAGGCAGCTCATAATCTCTGAAACTTATTTTGTAGTTAAATCCCTGGTTATTCCCTCCCCTCCTCCTCCCCCCTCCCCTGCCAAAAGTCATGATGATAGAGGCTTACCATCTGGGATTTCCCCGCTATTGAAAATTATTTTCTTTCTGGAGTCTCTGGTTTTATTCAGATAGTATATTGGTGTAGAAGCTGGATGTCCTGTCCTTCAAGCTCCTGCTAAGACAAATGTGACAAAGGAAATACAGAATGGATTCATTTTAAGATAAATTCCAGCAAAAGTCAAAGCGCTTTTCTTAATCAAAATAGAAATAACACAAATAACTTTTAGATTAGATTTTGTTAATAAGATTTAAATGATGCTAATTTTTAGCTGCAGCTTATTCAGGTAAAATTGTTTCTGCCTGAGTCTAAATATATGAAGTATGGCATCCAAAGCCATAGTTGGCTTACTGGGAATGTATGATGTAGCATATTTTCCTTTTCCTGTGCCATAGGTTGAATATAAATCCTCAAACAGCTCACCATACCAAAAATAAGGCTGTAAAAATATCTGAGCACATGGAAAAATAACTCTCCTATTACCAGCACATTAGAAATTGAAAGAATTATTCAATTTTAGGCACTCAGTGGGGACCTCTCAAATTAGTAACAATTCTGTGAACCCAAGTATCCAGATTGTTGGCAGATTTCTGGAAATGAGCAAGGCAATGCTGGCACATGCACTGAGATGACCATTACTAAGTAGTATTTCAGAGGAAGTGTTTGTCTGACAGCTTGTACTTCCAACAGCTGACACTTTTCAACCAAAAGTGTGTGCCAAATTAGGTAACTTTACATTGCTTTTTTGCTCTTTGTATTCCACCTACTTCTCCTTAGATTGCAGCATTGACATAAAGAATGCCTATCTTAATCTGTGACTGTCTGAATGCATAGATTAGTCACCTGAGCACTTGTAATAAACTTAAAATTATAATAATGGAAGGGAATTAATGCCTTAAGCTGTCATTAGTGGGATCTGTAAACTCTCATCTCTAACTGCCAGGTCTGTATTGATGCTGAGGAAGATGCTGTTGCACTTGGATACCTGCAAAAATAGTTAGGATGGAAGAGATGCAGAAAAGAAACTCACCTGTTTATCTTGGGATAGTTTGCTGGTGGAGATTTCTTGGTGAGAGGACTTTACAGTCCACCTCTCTGTGCAGTGTTCATAAGGATGTCGGGATTTAGGCCTGTTGCAGTACTCTTGCTTACATTAGAATGATCTCAGTCTTCCAGACAGATTTGTGAGTAGGCTGTTTGCTAGCGCTTTTCTTAATGAAAAGTTAATCACCACCTACTCACTACAAAGCCTGTGTAATGAAGGAAGAGAGAGTATTTTACAACTTCTGATCGACATGATTAAGAAGGTGCTAAAATTTTAGATAGTAAAGCTGTCTTGGTCCTGTTCCTTAGGTGTTTCTTCAGTTTAGTTAAAGGTTAAACATGAGTTTAATATCTTATTCATCAAAATACAGGATGTTCGTTCCTAGATTTTAACCACAAAAAACCTATGGTTGATATGCTAGGCTATGCTTGAGATTCCTTTGCCTGCAGTATGGAAATGCTTCAGTATTATTGCTCCTAAAGTCACTTTGCCTGTATTCCTGTCTTGGTTGCATAAGGGGCTAGGAAACAGTTATTCTGTTTTTTGCACTGATAAATTCCAGTAGTTTCACAATCTGTTTTGTCATCAATAAAACTGTAGCTTCAACTTTTTGTTTACACTTTTGATATTTTAGTATTGGCAACTCTTGGATTTCAAGGTGGAATTCATATGTCATTTGCAAAGTTAATAAGTCATTAAGATAAATTGTCATCTTTGTTCTGAGCTTCCCGTTCCACCTCCACTTGGGAGCGTGGTGCAGTCATCCCTGAAAAGGTATGTAGATTCACACAGTGTTAAGAAAGAAGGGCTGAGACTGCCAGTTAATTCTTGTAGGTGGCTGTATCTTCTCATGGGTCTGCACAAGTCATGAATCTACTCCCACGGAACTTGGTAGGAATTCTGCAGAATGTGGTAAGGCCTGCGGTGTTTGAGAGCCTATAATACGTCTACAGAAGGGATCAGGAAGATGAGTTGAAAAATACATTCAGACCCTTGTATTCAGTTGAGCTGTTTGTGTCTAGCGTGGTTGAGTCTTATTTCTGTTTGAAGGAAGAAAAATTTGGGCAGGTGCTGTTATTCTTCTAGTGGAAGCAAGAATACATTGCTATGCTTCTGGAAAGCTTTTTGCAGCATACATGCTTTCATCACTTCCAGCCCTGAAGTTGAGAATAAAAACACTCTTTCAAGTGAAATCAAGTGTTCACGAAGAATTTAGCCTGTATAGATTTTGCTTTTTAGGACTGAACTTTTTCCACAGCTCCCAGACCTACAGATCTTATATTGTGCTTAGACAGTTTGGGTGAGAGACTGACTTTAGCATGTTGGTTGTTTTCATGAGCGTGTCCTTCTTCTGTTTGTAATAAACAAATACTCCACTCAGGTATGTGAACAAATTGACAGTGTCAGTTGACAAATAAAAACTAATGCTAAACATGAGATGAGAATAAAGGAGTTTTGACTGGATTAACCAGGGTTTTGCTGGAGAACTGGGTTAGAAATTCACTGTATCATGTGCCAGGGTTCCTCTCTTGTTCAGTTTGCTGAAGCGGTCTGTTTATAAGTTGTTGCAAAACTAAAACGTTATTAGACTGCTGTACTAATGATATAGCTGATGGGTATTTCAAATGTTAATATAGGCTCTTGCTGATGTTGGTTTAAGTACAGATTTGGAAAAATCAAGACACTGCTCACTTTTAAATACAATATTCTGTAAATACCTCTGCGTTAATAGAACTTAATAACTTTTTACTTCAGACCGCTTTGCCCATAAGGTCTTCTGGAGCAGCATGAACACTTTGAAACCTATTGACTACCAACGAACTGGAAATCGAAAGCCTAATGCTCAGATCCATGAAAATATTTTCTTCAGTATCTAGGTCTCAGTGACTTCAAAACCACCTCGTGCTTGCCCCCATCTCTGTAGTTGTCTGCATTTTTTTTTTCTCATGTGTTGTGCAGTTAAGGCTCACCTTGGTGACCTTAGGACAGGATGCTTAGGCTGAGTGCTTCTCCCCAGTGTGTCTTCATCCCATTGAGGCTTGCTGAAGTTCAAGAATCCAATGCCCTCGTTCTTCCTTTCAGTAACCAAAGGTCCAGTGATGAGAACATTGTACAGATCCTGATGTTATGTTCTCCGAAAGCTTTAGATAATTGACTCTTGCGGGTTTGTGTCCATGAGACTGAAAACCTGTTCAGAAGTATCTAACTCCAAGGAAAAAGGTTCATATTTAAAAGGTTGATTCTCATAGTTTCCAGTCTGAGCACTTGTTGGTGACAGTGATGACAAGAGGAGAATCAGTGCCTATATTTTAAAATAATAAAAATTAGAACTTCTCAACACTTTTTTTTTGTATGCAACTGTTTCAGTTTCTCTTTGAAACAGTTTCCTAGAAAGCCCAGTAATGTGTAGATGGACCGTAATGTGTAGGTGGTGGGACTGAGGATGCCCCCGGGGCAGTGCGGTATGAATCTAATGTAATGGTCTGAGTGTTTTGGTGAACACATTTGAAGGATAAAAAGCACAAGAACTGTGCTGAATTCAGGATGAAATGCTCCTGTAGCATAAAAGGTTTAAATGTCATGGTGAAGAATGAAAGGCTGATTTAAGGAGAAAAGACTATTTTTATATATAGCTTGCGCATTAGCAAAAAAATGGGTTGCATACTGTCAATTCTGATGCTTCTTTAACATCAAGAATATAATAATCTACTTACATTTAGCAGAGCTCTGCCTCTGTGTGGACACTTGAAGATTTATTTTTATTGTCAAGGCTGTAGGCAGTTCTGTTGGATTCAGAACAGTGCTGGTGCTTTGTGTCACTGAGAGACTACGGAGTTGGGGACTTTGGTACTGTTTATGCTATGGCAACATTGAAGAGCCCATAAAAAAACCCCACCAAATAGTTATGTTTATGAAGTGCATCAATACCTACTAGATATGAAGAAATCTAGTTTTGGAGGGTGATGTATGCTGTGAGGAGCACACAGCTTTCTAGAGACCTGTTTTGGATTTCATGTCATCAGAATGCCACTTGCTGGTAGTAAATACATCTAACGAAACTAATTTTAGACCTATAGGTCAGCCCTTAAATTTGTTTTCTCCTTGTTAGTCTCACAACTAGATCAGCTCTTAGATTTTATAATAAACAGGACTTTGAAGTATCATTTCTTCCCCCTCTGCCAGGTACTGTCACACACGTGAGAGAAAGTGGTTGCTATCAGTTGTGTAGCTTGTATTCTTTATAAGTCAGACTCCATTTTTGAACACTTGAATCATATTTTCAGCACTAGGGATTTTTTTTTCCTTTCTTACTCAATTTTCCTTTTGTTCCTGATCTTTTGTATCTTTTGTTAGCGACAGAAATACTGTTGTGCAAATCAGCTGTGTTGTCATGGCGAAACTTCACAGCATGAATGTAATGAAAGATGTCCAATTTTTTTTTTTTTCTCTTCGTACTGAGATACCACAGGGGAATGAGCAGAGAAATAATTTCTGTACTACTGTACAGGGCACTCTGTGGATGGACAATGAGTGACGGGCAGTCTTGGTTCAGCTGTGCCACTGCTACTGGATTTGAAAGCTGAACAAAGGAAAAGGGAACAGTAATCTGTTGTCATATAGAAGTGTCCCTTGGCATCTGTCAGCAGTCCAAGTCAGGCTTTTTTTTTTCTTGGTGCAACAAACTTGTGAAGCAGTTTATCTCCTGCAGAAAGAAGCACATGGCGAGTACGCTTTTGCCATCTGTCCCTTGTCTCTCCTATCCATCTAGTTAAGACCGGAGCTGTCGTTGCTCCAGAGGATGGAGTGGGACGGGTGGCAGCTGCCATGTGCTAGCAGGGTGTATTAATGCCCTAAGCAGATCGGATCAAGTGGTGACTGCCCAAGAGTTGCGAAAGGGGAATGGTGCAGGAGGTACCGATTCAGCACAGGAGAAATGCGTGAATTCCTCTTGTAAATGCCAAAGCTTTCACCATGTGAATATTGAGGTTCTGCAGCTGCCTCTGTGGGCTGGTCTGTGTGTACCTCGTTGATCCTCTGGGTAGCGGTTTTTATGGGATTGATGATAATTTATAGTTCTTTCTGCTGCAGTGAAACTGATGTAAGAACATGGCAGAAGCTCAATCCTGAACATCATTAAGGGAAAAGAAACCCTTCATCTCGCTTGGTGGTGGTGAGGGATGGCAGTTATTTCAAGTGATGCAATGTCATAGAAAAATCTTAAAAGGTCAAATAGATATGGTTTCTTATATGTGGAGAATGATCAATACTCCCAACAGTATAGTTGTGTAAAATTTACAGAACTAACAAAAGCTATACAAAGAGGGAAAGATGATAAATAGTTTGTATATACTTTAATTTTTTCATACAAGAGATGGTCATTTTTTGTAAGGAGGTGGGAGTATATGACTTTACAGTGACTGTGGCAGAAGGCTTTCTTTTTCCAGAATATTTGAGCCACATGAGTTTGCATGAAAGTGAGGAATGGATTCTAGTAGTAGCATACTAAAGCTATCACCTACATTTCTATCTACGCACCATTTGGAGAACAAAGCCTAAACAGCATGAAACCTCTAATATAGAGCAAACATCACATTTAATCCTGACCTACTAGTTAGTTTATTTTGATGTGGCTAATGGTTATCAGGCAGATCACTTGGGTACTATTGACCCAGTAACGGTGTCAGTGTTACACTTGGTCTGCATTGTCTGTCACAACTACAGCATGTTATACAGTGTAAATATTTAGACAGGTGAGTTGTGATATAGGTCTCTGGATGCCACCAAAACATGAACAGTTAAAAGCATATTTTATAAATAAGAGAGCAGAAACAGGTGCTTATTTGTGAAGAGTAAATATTGCAACAGAGCTGTAATGGTATTCTGTTGTACTTAACACTTTTGGAGATAAATTGTTAAACCTGAGCCTGGTAAACAAAGTAAGGGCAATTTTCTATCAGTCTTTTAAAATTAGTCAGCCTGTCTGTGTTTTTAGTGGGGAAAAATCATCTATCAGAGGAGGTCAGGTCATGACAAATAATTCCTGGTTCAGAAGTAGCCACTGGAGGGGTCAACTTGTAAGCATCAGCGTGGTATGCTCCTAGTGTGTGTGTTGCATCCTTTGCAGTGGGCATTCGAGTGGCTGGGCACTCCTCTTAACTCGTATTTAAAAGTGGCAAGTCAAGATTGGGTGTGATTTACCTGCAAAACATGTTTGCTTTGCTCTCCGTGGTAAGCTCAGTGGCGTCCTATATCTGATGCAGAAAGTAAAATGCCATCACTGCGTACGGGGACAAGTGCAGGGCTTGTTGGATTCAGTGCTTGTGTCCAAGTGTAGCCCCTGCCTGATATTCTGTGAGTGACTCCAGCTTCAGTCTCTGCAGGGCAGTGGGACAGCAGTAGAGCGTGCTGCTGGGCTGGCTGCCAGGGGTCCTGGAGAGAAGCTGCAGTGTCCTCGATTGGAAGGCGTGAAGCCCCAAGGCATTTCTTAAAGACTGATGTTTTGTGAATGTTCCCTATTGAAACCACTGCGCCTCTCTCTCATCCTTCCGTCCCACTCCTGAAAGCAGGATTTGGGATGGGGGATCCTTATTCCTAGGTTGGAGTGGAAGAACTAACCAGTGAGTACGGGTTGGGCTGGGGGACCTCTGTGGCATCTGACTGTCTTGGCTGCTGCTTATCCAGTGTTTGGTATCAGTGCTCAGCCTGCCGTAAAGCAAATTCCAATATGTGCTTAATATGAAGTAACCTGTTACTCCTGCCGAATTGGACATTGCCTAAATTCTTCAAAAGCAGGCAATTAGCTGTTTCTTGCATAGCTAAAGAGCTGTTTCCACAGGCATATCTTTGCGTGTAGAGTTTCCTTAGGATGCTAATGTGCGCTTCTTTGTCTCTTAAATAATCCATGGATGGATTTTTCTCCTCCTGTTCAGATAAAAAATATGGTGTATTTGACACGCTTAGAAATATTATTTGACATCCTAATTTCTAGCTACTAAGTGCGCCTTTGATACTGATTACTTGTTCTTGTGTATAATGTTTCCTTGTGTCTAGGTAATTGCTAGGATATTAGCTATAGTGTCTTTGCAGGTGTAGTGGACCATGTTGTGGTGATCTGATAGATACTCTTGAAGCACGTGAGCATCTCCAAGCAGTTTGTTGCAGCAGAATGGTTATAATGGCGCTTTTTTCTTTTTGTCAAAACCTGGGCTGTTTATCATTCTTATTCCTAGTATATAGCTGGATTTATGGCCGAGCTTCTCCTACTGGAAGAGATTTAGCCTCGCTTTTCCCAGACCTGCTATGGACGCTATACTGGATTTGCATAAACTGTAGTTACATACTCCAATGGCTCTTCCAGTGTCGGTACTATAGGCTTTCAGTGAAGCAGACTTCGCGGACTGTGGCTCTTGTCAAGCCATTAGCATAACTGGGGAGTGTCCTCTGAACATTCAAGGTTGTTTTCAGATAACCTTGACATTGCCAGAATTTCAGAAGCTCTGCATAGTTAGTCATGATATAATTCTACAGCCTCTTTCCCCCCCTGTATGAATGGAGCACTAATGAGATTGTGACGCTGCTACCCACTGTGAAGTGACCGTTTCATTAATTGTGTAATGGTGTAAAACCCTGCAGCTCCGCATGTTTTCTTTAGAGGAGATCTTAAACCTGCTCTTAACTAATGCATAGTATACTAGCTAAAGAAAACTTACTTACTAATGGATGAATTTTCAACATTTAACTTAAAAATGCAAAGTTTAGGTTTGGATACCTAATTCTGCTTGGGCTAAATAGGCATTTAGCTTCGTAACTTTTTTATGAACAAAGAAACATAGGACTACTATAGGCTTCTAGGGCCACTGAGGACAGGGGCCTGTTCTTAAAGGGTGGGATTTATCTCATCAAAATTTGCTGGCCCAATACTCAGCACTTCTAGATTCTTTCTTTGCTTATTTAAATGTGTTTTTCACCATGCATCGCTCCTTGGATTTACTTTATTCCGCTTGTTCTCTGCTAGCAGCTATATACAAACTGGCTGTGTAGCAGGTACGCTACATTTCCTAAGTACACTGAGGCTTGATGACCTCAAGGTTTTTTAAAACCTTTTTTGGCACCTTTATCTCTACATATAAATAGCTCACAAGTCTGTTCCTCAGCATTGGCTAGACCTAAAGTAGTGTTAAATGCTTTTGCGAGGTGAAAGTAGGCTTTCTCAGTTACATGTAGATGGAATGTATCCAAGCTCTATGCTATATTTACACACTCTCGTTCCCTGACAAGTTTCACTCCGTAAGATGCATGCAATATCTGCAGATTCTGTGTAATGTATTTAAAATGCACTCCTAACAAAAGATTTGTGCTGGATTTAAAGACAAATAGGTCTTTCCGTAATTCAATTTGTATCTAGCAACTGTCAGCAGCTCTATCTGAAATTTACTTGTACAATTTTTTTTAGGTAATATTTTGATGAGCAGTAGTTCTTGGAGTTTTTGAAGAGTCATTTAAAACAGTCAGGTAGTGCTCCTTGCGTCACTCGTGTTTGCTGTGGGTAGCTAAGTTTGTCATTCATGTCCTTGAGTCTCAACTGCTTGAGTTTTGAAATTGGCTTGGCAAGTGTACATTTTTATCAGCAGGCTGCCTGTAACGTAGGAGACAGGAGTGCTTCACAACTGTATAAAGTGCACTAGCTCAATATCCTCGTGTAGCTGCCGGAGAAGAGCAGGTGGACATTTGGAGTTCAACAGGGACAAACTAATGGATTTATCTGCATTTGCAAAAGGTCACAAGGAATTCTCAGTGACCTCAAGGAGACGTTTTTCCTTTCAGGCAGCATCTCAAGTTTCAAGGAGCTCTGCTAACTTCCCTGGTTAATTGGTGCTGCTGAGCCATGGAGGCTTGCTACCTATTAAAGCGTCATTGCTTCTGGCAACATGGAAGGCTTTGAGGTCTTCTTTTCAAATTTTGATTGGTTTAAACTCTTATATTATCTGACTGTACAAGGTGTTATGGCTATAAGCATCATTAAAGCTTTGGAGAAGTTACTGTGAATATTTTCTGAACTGTTGCTATCTGTGAAACATGAACTGTTGTCAGAGCTGAGAAAATAAAGGGAAGTTATTACGGTGTGTAACTTCCTTATGTGTTGCTTTTTCTTTTTTTCATATAACCTAAAAGCCTGCTCTAGCTTTAGTAGTAAACTGTATTACGGTTATTAATAATATGTGACTTAAACATTCTTGAATGATTACCAGCAAAGCTTGTATTCTCTGTCAGACACGCCTCTAAAACCAGTTGCGTTTTGTATGTCTGTGGCTCCAAGTAATTCTGCATCCGTAACAGACAGCTTTAAAAAGTGAGGGAAGCATGAGGGGCAGTCAGAGCTTTTATTAAGGTCTGTGTTGGAGCGACTGATGTGTGCGAGGTCCATTCCCAAAGAAACCCAGACCATGTAAAAACTGGATGTTTTTTTTTTTTTTTCGTCTGCGATATTGATTTGCTAACCACTGTGCTCCCTCCCCCCCTCCCCTTTTCAGGTGAGTAATGTGTGCATATAATGAAACACCTGTTGAGGTCACTGTGGATAAACCCAGAGGGAGAAACGTGGGAAGGGAGAGCAGTAAGAACAGCTACAGGGGGGATGAGAAGAAGTCCAAACGCACCCTGCAGGAGTTAGGAGAAGAACTAGTGATGGGACTCTCCACAGCCTCGTGCCTCAGCCTTACTTACTGCATGGGGCTGGCTGGGCGCCGCACCGACAGGCTCAAAGCCCAAGCCTGAGTGAGCTGTTCCCCGTGCCCGGCTACCCAGCACAGGATGGGGTTGTAGCTGGCTGATGGAGTGGCTCCTGCATCAGTGACCTCTTCAGCTGTGCTTCGTCGGCCCTCCTGAGATCGCCTTGGAGCATGAAAAGAAGAAAGCATGTCTTGAAGTAGTTGTTCAAAAATCTTCAGCAGTCTCCCCTCTCTATTGCAATTTATAGTTGAATGTGCTCTCTTTAAAATTCCCAGTCTTCCCTAAGGAAAGGCAATAAAATATTAATAGATCCTGAAATACTGGACTGGGAGGTAGGAGACAAAGTGATGCGGGAGGTTCTGCCTCTAAATAAGCATTTACTTGAGTCCTCAGCTTCTGCTTTGAGCTCTGAGGTGCTCCTACTTAAAACCCATCTAACTGTCAACAAAGCATGATGCTGTCTCATGTTTGTAAGTGAAAGAATAGAAACAACTATGACAGCCTTGTTTTCGGGAGCCTGCAAGAAACAATATTGTGAACCTTTTCAAACCTCCTAATGCACTTCTTTTTTTCTGCTGTGTTGAAGTGATGCTGAATGCAGAAGCGGTTACCTTTTGAGAGGTTGTTACCTAAAGAAAAACTGCGTAGGTTTTGTTGGAGCTCTTTAGAAGCACTGATGAAGAGTGAGGATACAAAATATGAATTATTGGCAAAATAAAATTAGGTAGGATTTGTTTTTTGGGGGGGTCTGGGGGATCTGGAAGCTTAACACAAACTCTAAATATCCCCACTCCCCTGCCACTGTTGGTTTTCTTCTTTACGTAGGTGGTTGAAATACATTTGGTAAGGGTAATAATTTAAGGAAGGCTGAATTACCATGTCCTCGGTAGGAATACAGAGGAGTATATCTCTACTGTGGTGTCTTACCCTCTTTGTTATCCCAAGGGCAGATTAAAAGGTGCTAATAATTTTCATCCACATCATCAATGACTGAATAGTCAGGTAATTAAACACTTCTACTGAACATTCAGGAACACAGATTTGTGTGATGGAAGTACTGTTTCTTTAGAAACAACAAAAAATGTTTGCTTTGCTTGATTGCTGCTCCCTCTTGTGGGTTTCAGGCCAGTTTAAACAAGCTTGAAGTTCATTTGCGGTCTTTTTAGATGGAGTAATTAATCAGCAGTACTCCTCTGATCTACTGGATGGGATATTGACCTTAACACTTGCTTCACTGCATACCTCTATAAATTAGAATATTCTTTTATATCAAGAGGACTAAATCTGTAAAAGCATTTAATTCACTTTTTAAACTTAATTTACTTTTTTTCAAGAACTTACATTACTGTGCTATTATTATATAGTATGAGTTACTTTTTTGTAAAAGCAGAGAGAAGTCTGTATTGTAACTGTACCAGACTTGGCAAGTGCCTGCTATACTGACAGTATTAAGATCTCTCTCATATCTCATCTCCTGTAGTCAGCACTTCTGAGTTGCACTTTACAGGCTATGGCTGTTGTCTGCAGAGCACTGCTATGTTATGCAAGTTGCTCCTGAAAACGAAATTCCGAAAAAGAGCTCTCTTTGCTTCCTGTGTGCTCTCCTGTATACCAAATAAATACAAATGCTGTAGCTGTGTGAAAGCTTAATTTTTTTTCTTGTAGTTTCTCAGTTCTCTGCTGGCATAAAATATCTACATGTAATGTGTTGTGTCTGAAGATTTCAAAATACTAGTTTGTATTTGTTTTTCTCCAGAGGGACATATAATCTCTATTCGCTGGACAAGAAGCTGGAGCACAGTGGAATTCTTGAGTTGCTCCTAATTGATGGCAAAGACCTGTGCATCTTCACTGACTAGTTCCTGGCGTGAAGCTCTTCAAAAATTTACCACTGAAACTTAAGAGACAAATTGTTCTGACCTATTGCAAAATGGAAAGGTCTCACGTTAGTGTGACACTGAAATAACAGTGGTTCACATGATCTAATTCCAATCTTACACCATTTCAAAATGATGATACAATCTGTTTTAGCATTGGAAGCTGGTCAGTTTCAATCACTTAACTGATATTGAACCGTTTGTGTACAGGAGCTGGAATGTGGCTATTAAATCTTGGTCCCCCTATGCTTTCGTGCTCATCTTCTGTGCTTTTATTAGGGCTTTTTTTTTTTTCCCCTCCCTCTTCCTCACTTTAAATTTTCACTAGTATCTTCTTTCCTTTCCCTCTTGTGCTCTCTTGTTCTATATTCATCATCTATTTAATCTATGTAATGTTTTCTGCATATCCCACTGTGTGCTTTGCTTGATCTGCAGTTGTTTTCAGCACCATTTCCCGTTATCTTACCTTCTTTACTTCACGCTACCTGGTTGCATAATTTCTCAATACCATATAACTTGCATGGCCAAGAACCGGACGTTTCATTAGTGTCTGACCAAGCGGCTCCAGCTATTGGGTATCTGATAATATTTGAAATCTATTACTGCCTCTGTATGTCTTTCAAGAGCATATAATATGGGGGAGTATTCAGTGGATTACCTGAAACTTCTCAGCTTCATTTTACTTGGCCTTGAAAGAATAAATCAGTCTGAAAGTTGTCTGGGTGCAGTTCTGTGGAGACACAGTGGTGTAGGAGGACACAGAATTCCCTGCAAATGTATCTGCTCTTACTGTGATGCAAGTGAAGGTGGGTTTTTTGTTGTGAGATTTTTTTTTCAAGGTTATTAAACCAGAAAGCAGGTGCACTTGATTTGAGAAACAAAACAGAACTTAATCTTGTATTTACGCCCTTTATAGAACTTTATATAACTTCTTGTCACACATTGGATAATCACTAAAACAGTATCAGTAACCTTTATTTCAAAATGTTAGGCTTTTTTTTTTCTTTTTTCTTTTTTTTTTGTTTTTCTCGACTGGTAGTTTGAGCATTGTTTTAAGCAGTTGCTGAGGTTTGTATCCACGTTTTAATATGCTGTAAGTGCAGAGCTGTGTTCAAGATTTGCCAACTTCTATTCAGATGCAAATTGCAGTTCAGTGGAGACCAGAATGTGGTACCTACAGATTACATTGCTTGTAGCAGTCCCTGAATTCCAGTTCCTATTTATATTTCAAATATTTTTACCAGTCAGGAACAAAAAATCTGTTTGTGTCCATGTTCAAAATGATGTTAGCATTTGCCCGGCCCTGGAGCCCTCCCCAGCCTGTGTTTATGCTGTAAAGAAGCTGGATGAAATATTGCTGTTTATTGCAGGCTCCAAATTTGGTTACTGTGCTTACTTTCTCTGTGAGCATGGTCAAGACAAATGTGTTTGCTCTTCAGTAACGTGTACCGATGGCTGAATTAATTTTGCATGTGTGCTTCCTTACCGAGAGTGTCTCGGCTCACCTCCCAGTGTGCTGGGTGCCAGTGGACCTGTCCTGCTGGGGAAACACTGGTTGCAGCTTTGCTCCATTGCTCGAACGAAATGGTAGTTGAGCACCAAGAGTCTGAAGTAGAATTCAACTCTCTTTTTCATTTGTGGTATTGCATGAAGATATCAAACTAGCAAGAATGCATGGTCATCGAGGTGGTAACAAGTCTTTCATCCTTCACTTTATATTTGATTTAAGCAAAAGTTACCCAGGTCTGGATGTTATTGATTCATTTGCACTCCCTGGATAACCCTAGTGCCTGTATTAGAGCAAGCCATGCTGTTTTTTCTCTCCAAAGAAATTCAGAAAGTCAAATATACAAAATTTTTTAATAAAGAAATATTTAAAGCCTTTTGAGGTGTACATACTATTGCCTTACTGTGGGACGGGTTTTACGAGCTCTTCATCTCCCTTAGGTACCTTCTGTTTACATACTACCCCTCTTTCAACCAGATTGCTTTAAGCTCTCTGAAGTCTGAGGTGAACTCTGTGCGACTTTAATTACAAAGGCTGTTCTACAATCAAACAGAAATACAGTATTTAAAAAATACTCTGGAATACAACCATTCTACTTGTGTGTTTTGAGGCTCAGTTTTATCTGAATTTTAAACGAGGAGAACAGTTGCTGCAAAACACTACTAATCTAATAGAAGGAGAACTAAAAGGATCAGTGTGGTTACTGTAAAAGAGAAATTTCTCTCTCTTTATAAAGAAGTTGAGTAAAGCAAGTGGAAGAAACCACTGAATGCAGCTTCATGCAAATAAGTATTTCAGGAGACAACACTGGGAAGCTTTGTATGCTTTTCTTGTGAAATTCCAGTTCATGTTTGTTAATACTGTCTGTTAGCTGGTTTTATTGAATTTTTTCCTTGTAGGTATCACTGTAAACTCAACAATTCTGATTTGTATACTTGAGTGAGTGATCCAGCTGTTTCCAAGGTCAATGTTGACTCCCTCAAAACTATTTTACATGAGTAATAGTCTTGATCTAAAGTATATGAGTGCAGTATTTTATAGGGTGTATAAAACGTGCTTTTGTTCCTTGAGATAACAGCTGTAGAGTGGTATCCAAATTCTTCTCTGGTGGGAGTAGCCACTTACTAGAGCTATTTTGAGAGGAAACGCCAATTGAAGAAGTGACGTAAATGTGGTTAGTTGACACTGTGTTGATCCTCTGCCAAATACTCTACCTGTAGAAAATTGGTCTGGATTTAAAGCTGTAACATGCTTCTGCAGAGCTGCCAGTCAACATCCTATGCTGAAATTGTTCTCTCCTCCCTGTTTTGTTTTTTTTCAGAGTATGGAAGGGGGACAAGTTATTTATTGCTAAATAGCTGTGCAAGTGGTATGCCCTATATATACAAACTCTGTCAGTTTAGGATCCCTTTCCATTTGTAACGAGTGATCTTCCTGTTCTCCGGGCTCCGGAGCTACAGTGCTTATGAAAATCTCCATTTTTACAGGATTCTACAGAACTGATGAGTTGTCACGCTACTTTTCTTCTGAATCTTGCCTGTGAAGCTGCTTTGAACTCTCCAGTATTTTCTCATGGAGAGGGTTTGTTTGAATTGAAGGGTGTGCTTTGAGCACTTTTCCTTTCCCTCATACCACAAGTCCAGTGCATCTTAAAGTGGAATCCAGTTCGCAGCTAACCTCTCTGCAGCTAAACCAGTAGCTTAGTATGCAAAGGGAACCCAACCTTGCAAGAGAGACCACACCAGGTGCAAGCTTATGAAGAACTTGTTGACAAGCTCTTTATTACTTGTGTGTAGGTGAAGATACATGACTACGTAGGAAAGGGAAAGAGACCGTATTACCTTCTTCAGTAACTAGCGAATTTTAACAGTATCACTTTTAAACCCCAAGGGAGGGCGGGGGTAGAAAAAGAACATTTACTAAGGGAATAAGTGCCTCTAAACCACTGCTAGGATCTGTGGAAATGATTACAGGATACTTCACTTTTAACAGGTGTTTTGAGATCAGCTCCTTGCGGTAGGATTTACTTTGGTAACCCATGCAAGCTCATGATGGAGTTCAGTTATTGTTTAGGCTGTATTTTTAGCAGCAGCCCCTTGTGACTGCATGGCAATAAAATTTATAAAGCAGGACGCAACTCCCTAATTGTCTCTTACATTGCAGAGCTGTACGTGCTGTTCACTGCAGCCTTCTGCAGAATAAACATTCTCCTTCTTTATGGGGGGGGGGAAAAACGTCTGCGTCAACAAAACTTTCCAGCCTCTAGTCACATGCTTAAATTATATCTCCAAGATGGGTTTCCTGGCAAACACATAAGCAAATGTTTCTCCAAAGGGGACAATGTTCATGTATAAATTCCTCATTAGTTGTGGGTCTCTTCCCCTCCTTCTCTTCCCAGTCTTTGGCTCAAAATGTTAAGCAAGAAGACCAAGAATGCTGACCTCTTGAACACAGATAACTCGCAGCAGTACCATTGGCATGTCAGAGGGGAGCGTCTGCCTGTTCGTACTCCTTGCTCCTGGCACTTGGGAATTAATGGAAAGAGAAAAACAAAGCTCTGGTGTTCTGAGAAGCTTTACAAACAAAATAAGAAATCAATCTTGGAACATCCTTGCAAGAAAAACTTTCCATGAAAAAACTCATCATTTAATCTCCCACCAAACTTCAGTCTTGTAGGATTGCATCGTGTGAGCATTGTACATTTAAGCTGCTGTACTAGTTTATTCTCTGTGGTGAATATAGTCAAACATTTGGGCTGAAACCATAATTATGCTTAGCTGCAAGTCTGAATTTTTAGATTTGGCTTTTACTGTGAATTGGATGTTGGTTGCCTTTTTTTGTCTGAGTTGGAGAGTTTGAGGTAACTGTGGTGCTCCTAGAGTTTTCAAATGCCGCTTGCGTTTCCCCACCTAATGCCCCTAATGGGGGATAGGACTGAGGTGCAGAACCTCTGCCCTTCTGTGTGGTATTCTTTGAAATTACTGTTGGTTTTCCAATTTACAAAACTTACGGTCATGGTGGAAATAGTTAATACAGCTTCTAACTTTTTAAAGCTTCTTGGGTTTGAGGTAGAGCCTGGGAGACGATAAAGCCTAATATTGTGGATACACCAGCAGAGAAGCACTTTTTTTACAAGTAAAAGTCTCTTACTGGATCTCTTTGGCATATGTTTGTGTTTATCTTTTTATACAGATATCTGTATACTCAAGTTCTGTGATATCCTCCTAACCAAAGCTTTTTTTGTGTGTGCCTGATCTTTTAAAATTCTGTGGATTTTTTTTAATTATTATTATTAAACAAAGGAACAGAGACGTTTAAGACTAGGCCACGAATTTATTGGCTTATGGGAACTATTCTTAAATCTGCCTCTTCCAAAATGGAAAGATCATGTAACTTTTGATACACCTATATTTCAAATTTCTGAAGCTTTCTGATAGTAGTGAGGCATTAATATATTCGATCTCCAAATGTTCATGACGGCGTTGCTTTTGAGTTTTGAAGTTGAATGGATTCCCTGAGCTGAATGACAAACACGCCATGTATAGGCTACCCAAGAGTCTTCCAGCTTCCCCACTAGTGTCATTCAGTTTGTCTGACTTCAGTGTGGCGAGAGGCACTTGCGCCTGGTTCAGCGGTTTCCTTCCTCCTCCTTGCTGCATCGCGTTCTGCCCTCAGTAGAAAATAATCTGTTGATACTGGCAGTACATTTTGGTGATGAAAACCGGACATTGTTTTCCTAAGAAGCACTTAGTTGTGTATACTTGAGTTCATTGCCTTGGTTACGGTTTACAAGGAGGTTTTGTTAACTTTGCCAACTGAGCTGCAAGGGTGCCAGGATGCCCACAGCAGACAGGGATGATGAAGTGAGATGCATGTGTAGTTTATGTCTTTGTGACTTCAGATGGGTGTTACTCCATAGATTTTTATAGACTTTCTTGAATGTTAGAAGAATAAGATTACGAACACTTTAAAAAAAAAAAAAAAAAA
>VYXH01001390.1:136746-185927 GCA_013397275.1 Burhinus bistriatus | reverse complement strand
TTTTTTTTTTTTTCCTCCAGATGCAGTTGTACCGCAGTAGTGAACCAGGTTATAACCTGCTTAGTGTTTCCCTGTTCAGAGCTAAATGTACGGAACTCCTTAAGGCAGGATAAAGATCTGCCGCTGCATAGGACTGGATTTTTATTTTAAAACTAGTGACCCTTAAGCAGGGGTGTCGAGTGCTGAACAAGTGGACCAACAAAAGCAATGAGTATTTTGGAGTGCAACAGCATGCTTGTTTTGGGGCTTAGAGGCTATAAATCATTCAGGGCAGCTGCAATAAAATGACAAAAATGCAGGATGTGTAGTTGTAGTATTTGAGCAAGTTACATAAATTAAAGCAATTATTTTTCAGCTGGTACGGATTTCCATGTTCACCTCAGCAGTGTGGTTGCCATCTCCTCTTATTTTGCCCATGGGGCTTTCCAGAAGCCCCTTACGAGGTGGGGTTTTTTGGTTGTGGGTTTTTTTTGGTTTGGTTTTTTTTTTGTATGACATGCACAGTATGGCTGAAGCTGCCAGTTCTCCTTGTCAGATGAGCAATACTTCATGAAAGGGAAGTTGCAAAAGCTTTGTAATGAGTGCAATTAGACTTCATATTTTTATTCTTCTGGTTTTGCCAGTGATCTGTCACTTTTGATTGAGGCCTGTATTGCTCACTGAGTCACTAGTGAATTTTAGATGATTTTAAGGTTACTTCCTTCAATCTTAGTGTGGTGGGTTTTTTTTGTTTTTTTTTTAAATCTTTAATCTGTTGAATAGTTACTTATGTTGGCAACCTTGAGACTTTCATTTTAGCTTTTCTAGTCTGAATTTCAGAAGTCTGTGTGAATTTGTTGGTGATTTCATGACTTCAGCTGTGTTTCTTGCAGGGTATGGTGTCTGTCTCTGCTACTGCCCTTAAAGGTGACTTGGGTCTGGGCTCTGACAAGCACTTGGGCTGGATGAAGGTGAAAGTCATCCAGGCAGAGCCTGTTTTGGTTTACTCAGCACAGAGAGAGAAATGTGAAGTTAAAGTTGCTGTTTGCAGGGTGTGCAAGAAATCGAGGTATTTATAGCACAGAACTATTAATGTGAAAACAGAGTCCAAGACTTTCAAAGAGTGTGGTTTGACAGACTCAGACGAGTTTAGTCATGCCCCTGCTTTTGAGGAAGAGGTCCATAATAAATCTGACACTCTTGCATATTAGTCTAAAAGTCTGTAGATGACAGTGGAGCTCATGTTATGAATGTCCATGCCATGTGGCTTGCTGTTGGCATAGCTATTCCTGTCAGTAGGTGAGCTATGCTTCTGCACAGGAAAATCTGTATGCAATAGTTCCTGTTTGTCTCCCACACTTGCTGCAGAATTTGCTGGACGTTAGGGTTGCTAC
This sequence comes from Burhinus bistriatus, assembly GCA_013397275.1. Lineage (NCBI taxonomy): Eukaryota > Metazoa > Chordata > Aves > Charadriiformes > Burhinidae > Burhinus > Burhinus bistriatus. Next base: position 184,554 of record VYXH01001390.1, on the reverse strand, counting down.
CAGACTTTCAGCTTGACTTTTATGAAATCGTACACAATGAGTGTTAGGTGTGGATGCATCCCTGCCCTCATTGATTTACTTCCTCTAAGCTCATGAGCGATGCCTGGTTTGTCATCAATGCCACCTACAGAATATCAAAAACATTCATTTGGGTTAAGTAACTATATAAATTAAAGCATGGTAGAAGCAGGATTATGAAGGACACAGGTCGGTCATTTAATGACCAGCCTGATTATAGCATAATACATTTCTGCCGTGTTGGAGAACACACCCTCCAAAGGCTCTTGCGTAGCCTCAGGTGAGTAGGGGTTGGAAACACTGAGGTAGGATATTGGACTTGTGCAGCTGGGGGGGGAGTGTTTTTGCTCTTTGTCAGATGAGGACTTTCCTGGGAACCTGTGAGTATTCAGGAGCTCTGACTTACCCTCCCGCGGACTCTAGTGGTCCTGTTTTGTTAAAGTACCAAACGGAGATGGATGATGAGTAAGAACGTGTTAAGTCTTTCTTAATCAACCTTACCGGAGGAATGAAATAAACTTTATTTGGTGGAAGGGTTTGGTTCATGCTTAATCATTATCTCAATGCTATTTGTATCACTGATACCATCAGAGACCATTGCTTATCATATTGATCAGATCATTGCGCTGAGGATTTGTTCTCCTTGTGTATTTTTTGTCACCCAAAGTCTCACTTTGCTGTGGATTTGAAAACCCTTTAGGGAAGGATGGCCTGTTTTTTTACAAACCCCTTTTGTCCAGCACAAATGACCCGGTGTGTTTGTTGGGAACCACGATGAAAATAATTGTATAATCATCTGGATAGCACCCAGACACTGTTAGGAAAATGTTTTGAAATGTAACAGGCAGTTTGCTTACAGTATTTGATGCAGAATACCAGACCTTAAGGTAGGAACTAACAGCAGCCTTCTGACATAACATGATGAGGTTACTGAGAAGCCAGGAGCCAGGCTTTTTATGGGGGTGCATGGCAGGAGGACGAGACAGTGGGTTTTAACTTGAAAGAGAGCAGGTTCTGACATGATGCAGGGCGGGAAAAAAAAAAATATTCACTGTGAGGATGGTCAGGCATTGAAGCAGGAACCTGGAGAGGCTGTGGAGCCCCCAACCTTGGAGTTTTTCAAGAGCCAACTGGACAAAACCCTGAGCAACATGGTCTGAATTTGATGCTGACCCTGCTTTGAGCAGGAGAGTGGACTGGAGACCTCCTGAGGTCCCTTCAAGCCTGAACAATTCTGCAATTCTTTGTTTTGATGGGGTAAAAATGAGTTGCTTTAAAATACGAGTGTTCTGAGTGGAATAACTATTTGTTGACTTCTTACAAAGGTACCGGTATGTGCTAATGGCAGATTTTTAACTTCAAAAATGTTAAAAAGCTATTTAAAAGGATCCAGAATACGTTGTTTCTCTTGTTTGTATTGAAAGATACTTAATACTGAAGAGCCATGTGGTCGGTCATGGAAAGAAAAACTTCAAAAATAAAAAAATGTGCTTATTGCAAGATACAAGCCATTGTTAGTGAAAGATACTAAGGGGAAATCTGTTTTTGTTGCATGTCTTAAAGGCTTGCAAATTGACTTTGCCTGAGCAGGTGGAGGACTGCAAAGCTGAAATAGAGTAAATTAGAGACATGCCATGGATTGACACTTAAAACTGAAATGTACCATACGTGTAACCTGTCATTTACTAGGATGTTGCACAAAGAAAAAATAATTTAACTTACTGCAGTTGGTGTTGGTATCTAGGGAACTGACAAGCCTTGTTCTCAGGAAGGCTTTAGAATAACTTGCCAAACTTCCCCCTGCTTCCATTTTTCAGGTTGCTTCATTTCATTGTATATTGTGCACACTTCTGGAGGATATCTAATTCTGCAACATAGCTAGCAAGCATGTAAATCCTTTGGCCCTAATCATACAAGGAAAACAGAAGGGGAGATACTTATGTGTGTTAAAGGCAGTATCTGAATTTTACCTACAGGCATAGAGGTTTTTCTAACATGAAAGCTAAGCTGGTTATTGAAATTCATAAGGACCATATCTACAATAATTTTAACACCAGAATAATCTTGTTTCTTTCTTTCTCTGGTAGGCGGGAAGTTAAGATGCAGAGTTCTGTGCCGTTTGGTGTATTTTGCTTATGGAGACTAGGGTCCTTTGTTTTCCATAGGAGAAAAATATAGCTAATTGTTTGCACTGATGATGTTCTTCACCTAGATCAGGTACAGTTTTCAAATGTATGTGCAGAGCTAAGTTTGCTTTCATTTTTGTCCTGTTTAAGACAACTTACAGCGTGTGTGTCAGGGTGAGGGAATGCATCTCTAAACTCTGAGGAGTCAAAGGTGTTTTTTTAAAGCTGTATCTCCTGTTCTCTCTGTCCCCAAAAAATCATTAATGAGCTGAAGTCCTTGGAGCAAGATTCCCCTTCTTCAGGGTACGTGCATGTTGTGTTTGAAGGGCTACAGGCGAAAGGTGGCGGTTGTTACCTGGTATCACATGAATGACCTGGCATTTCTTGTCATGAGTAGCCTGGAGCAGTCCTTGTCTCTGACAGTCCTGTATTTACAGTGGTACCGACTGTGAGACAGGCTTACAGTAGTGCTTCCTGAGGTACTACAGTTTATTTTCAGATAAACAGAAATGGATCATGTCAAGTCAATATCATACTTGTTCCAGTGTTGTGATTTCTGACCTTTAGCATACATCTTACAGCATATTTATATAGATAGTGGGTGTCATAAAAGATTTCAAATATTGCAGGTAGATCATAATGCTGCCTGGTGGGGATTCTGCCTAGTGTTTGCCCAGCAGCAGGGCTGTGGGGTTTTTTTCAACGAGCTGCTTCAGGTTGGCAAGTGCTGTTGAAGCCACAGTCCCTTGAAAATGCTTGTGGTAACACGTGCCTGCACCCTGGAGCCTGCCATCATTTGGCTCCGTAAGTAGCGGCAACCTGCGATGACGAGAGGAGATTGTTTTTCAGGTGTGAGCATGGAGGTCTGCTGTAGATATGAGACTGCGGATGTGTTTTGCAGTTTCTCTCCATGGTTACCTAGTTACCTCGAAATTCAAGCAATGAACTGAAGATAGCAGCACCCTGTACAAAACCAACCCTTTGCTCTTTCTGCCATGGGCGTTTTTACCCTCAGAGAAGGTTTTTCTGTCATTACAAGTAACTTTCAGGCTGAAGTTGTCTGTCTTGCAAGAATTAAAAACTTGGTTCATTTAAATAGATCATATTTGCACAACAGGGAGCTGCAATAGTGGTCAAAAGGAATCTGCCTGCCTACTAGTTCAAGTCTAGGGGCAAAGCAGTAAAATGGGGGAGAGTGTTGATAACTGCATGGTGGCAGTATTTAGGGATTGGGGCTGTTTGTGGTGGGGTTTTGTAGAAGGTGGATGAAGCAAACTTAAATATCAGCCTAGTGACTGTGTGTTTTGGATTTTATCATCGTTGGTGAGGACTTAAGATCTACAACACTGCAAGGCTCCTAGTCCTCCTGTATACCAGCTTGTGCTTGGTTTTCATTAGCCCTTTTCTGTTAACTGAAAGTTTCAGCCAACCTACTCCTTTTTTGACTTTTTTCCATATTTTGTTCTGTGTTTTTGAAGGTTGTGGCCCTTTTCCGCAAGTCTGAGTGGCGAATATACTTACAGAAGGGAAAAGAAATTACACCTTTCTTTTTTCTGGCTTTCATTCTGTTTAGAAGTGCTAGTGTTTTGATTTTCTGTATGCTTGACCTTGATGTTATTGCATTTTTTCCTGTTAAATTGGATGCTGTACTTACAGTAAAAGGTTTCAGAGGCAGAGGAGTTGGGTGTAACGGCAGGGTGAGTAGCTGAGCGATGCCTTTTGCTGCCCGCTGAGCTATTCTGAATTATGCTGGGTGAACCCCTCGTAGTCGTGCTGTACCAAGCCTGAGCTAATTTGGTTTTTTTCTCTATGAGACTAACTGGTTTTGCCTGGGATTAAAAGCAGAATATTTAAAATGTTACTGTATAGCATGTTTCATCACTTCCAACTGGGCTGAAATGAGGAAGCACTGTAGATCTCCCGAGAGGCCTGTTCTTGGCAGATTTCCACGCTGGAGAGGTTTGGACTTGAATATGGACGTCTGGAGACTTTAACTGAGTTAGTGCGTTTTCTCAGGTTCCCTACTTCCTTGCATTGATCATTTCAGCCTTAGTTGTTCATAGTCATGCTGAACAGCTATGTTTACCTAACTGCTGTGCCCATGTATGTGAGTGCATTGTCAGCAGTTGGGAAAAATGGCATATAATGGGTTTACTGTTGGTCAAATTAATTCATCAATGAAAAATAATCTGTGCCGCAGGAGAGGAAAAAAAGAGCAAAACCTGCCTTTCTGAAATAAATCTTGCTGTTTCTTCTCTATCCACACAAACAGTAATTAAAGAAACACAACTGTTAACTGAGGGTAGTGCCTACACAAGGGTGTATTACCTGCCTGTGAAGCATAACAAGTTATGGAAGGCAGGGCCAATACTTGTAATAGGGAATTTACTCCTACATATGTGTTTACAGTCTTGCCGAGTCTCGTCTCCTTATTTTGTGCCTTGCTTAACCAGTGTGTTTCACATTGAATTGTCCAGCTTTTATTTCATTGCTGTGTTCCTGTTTGCAGGCTGAAGCAAGACTTGCAGCAAAGCGAGCAGCACGGGCAGAGGCACGGGAGATCCGAATGAAAGAACTGGAGAGGCAGCAGAAAGAGGTACGGTCAAGGCTTGGGGGGTGTTGTGATCATCTTCTTTCCTGAATATATATGTATATAATCTGAGGTCCTGGAGTAAAAGGTTAATCTGTGTTTGGCTGAAACATTAATAGTCAGCATGGAGCTAATGATGCTCAGTCGGTTGATCGTAGGATGTAGCCTGGGAAAAAAATTGGGGTTGTAGCAACGATCTTAGTGAAGCCAGTATAATTACTGGCAGAAAACATTGGTGGTTACTTAGTAATGATTGTTTAATAGTAAACTTTGAAGTATGCAGCTTGTTTCTGTGTGCGTTGGGGGGGGTTGGGGGTGGATTTTTATCACTTCATTAGAAATCTAATGAATATGGAAGACTCTTGGCCCTTGTATAACTCTACACTGGCAAGTTGTTTTGCTTCGTTGCAGTGAAGCTGGCATTGTGGTTGCCTTCGTTTGAAAAAATGATGGTCTGCTGTTGGCAGAAGTAATGATAGAAACTGAATTTGGCAAAAACTTACCTTCTCCAAAGTGTTTGGATTAAATGCTTGGTGTAGTCTGTCCCAAATTCTGGAAGAGCTAGTTGTTTTATACCATCAGCAAAGTTACTGTGCTTCTGCACATCAGCATGTGGGACATCATGGGCTTCCAGTGTGGGAATGATTGTCAAGACCAAAAAGGCTTGTTCTGCTCCTGTTGAGTTTGACAAGTAGGAGCTGTGCTAAGTGTCATTCTCTCCACTGCAAGAAACGGAGCACAGCATTTGTTTGGAAGCTCTGGAAGCTAAGGCAGTGCTATTAGAATGGGGCTGTAAGCATGGGTTGGCACAGGTGGACCAAACCAGTGACGAGAACAGAAGGGCTTAAAACTTGCATTTGTTGATGTGCATTTAATGAAACAGCAGAGTAGATGTAACAGGGCCAACAGCAATCATAATTTTTTTCGAATAGATTTTGAAGGAAAGGAAAGAAATAAGGAGTTTCAGGGCAGCGTGTGGGAACACATAGTAAGAATAAATGTACGTCTGTGGTTTAGGGTGCAGAGAAGGATTCAGTTTTAAACAGTGAATTGGGATGTGATAGCAGACTAGTGTCGGTGCTGCAGTAGTCAGCCTGCCGAAGAAGCACTTAGGCAGTTTGTGCATGCTGAGCTTTGTGCTGGTGTGTCTCATCTAGTTGAGGCACGTCTGGATGTGTCTTAGCACCCTGTAGCCACAGCACCTGCAAACACACCAGGAGTAAGGGCTGCGGAGGAGCGTTGCTGCAGGTACAGTGCTTGTGAAAGAGAGGAATCTTTTACTGCTACAGTTGCTGCTTTTTAAAGGATGTTTCTTGCAACCTGGACCACAGTTGGAAGGTCTGGAGGGCAGATAAGTGTCAATACTGTCAAGCTTCCTGCTGTTCCTACAGCTTGAGTGATGGGACTAGCCGAGCAGCCTTTGGAAGATCCATAGTAAACAACCACTAAGTGTTTTGTTTGGGCAGCAAAATAAATATGGGTGTCATGGCACCTGACAGTGGTGTTACCATCTAATTTGCAGATAACTTTAATGCAGCTGATGACCGCCTTGAAGATTAAAAGCTGATGCTGCAAAGAGTGTCCTAGTAAATTGAAATTTTGGTTTGAAAACTAAAGCTTGTGTGCATGCTTGTGCAGTTAATAACTGAAGAGCTAGTGATCTGAAAATCTGTGAAAACTTCTTTGTCTAGAGTGAAATCTCATGGTACGGGATGTCGCTCTGAAATACCGAATTCAGTGAAAGCTAAGCCAGATATCCACTACAATCTGTGTTGTAATTCACTGGCATAAATTACATAATGGGACTACACATTTATTTAATATTATGCAAGCTTGGATATTCTGTAATTTTTTTTCTAAATAGCTTAATCTCAGCTCTCAGAGGCAAGGTAGAGCTGGTAAAGATGGCTGCAGGAAGCTTTTCATTGCCACAAAGTATCTTGCAGATAAAACAAAAGAAAACATAAATATAGAAAATCCCAAGCAGCAATCAACACGAGAGATTTGGCACCTACCCCTTCCTTGGAGGAGAACACACTGTGATACTGGTGTCCATACAGCTGCTTGTCTGCTATCTTCATTTTCCTTCGCAAACTTTTCAGAGAAATAAATAGCACATTCCCACTACTGCCATGTTGAATAACCAGAACTTAAAGCACTTGCTTTACTACTTCAGAAGGCTTTTCAGAGCCAGTTTCAGGAGTTAAAAAGCAATGAATAAATTTATTGCATGTGCTTAAAGCAATGTACATGCCCTTACAGGCTTCTTGTGGAGCATGGATTACTCGAGAATATATTTATATTGTTGGTCTGGGTTAAAAGTTTCCAGATGTTACCATTACAAGCTATAAACATGGCAGCATAGCTCTTGCTAGCAGTGAAATGGTGTCTTAAAGATTTGGATTTGGACTGGAAATTGGCTTCTCTTCTGCCCACCATCTACTATTAATGACATTTCTTAAGGTACTTCATTTTCCTCATTTTAAAATAAATGGATGACTTTTGCATCATGAGTCTACGTACGTGTTTTAACTAACGTTCTGCTTGCCATTACAAAAGAAATGTCAATGCATAAGCACCTGGTGTCTTGAGGTTTTTTGTTTTGTATCTTATGAATGCTGTGGTAGGTATAATGAGCAGCCATTTCATTAGAAAGCTATTAAAATGCCCTGTGCTGGATCTGTAGGCTAGCCATATGTGAAGAGTGCACCAAAGATTAGTCAGAACTGCGTAGTAAAGTTCATCAGTAAATGGTGAGGGCTACACGATATCATCTGAGGTCATCTTTTGGCAGGAATTATTTTGTGTAAAACACATAATTGACAGCAGAAGTTGCTGCATATTCTATTATTTTGGAAATTCAAAATTGTATTTCTTATCAGCCATGCTACTGATAAGATCCTTTCCTTTCAAAAGCAGCATATGGTGAGAAGCTTATGACAGACAGCTTGGCTTTAGGTGATGGTGAACGTGTTTGCTGCAGGTGTGGCCTCAGCCCTTGCTTAGGCTGCTATACCTCTTGCCAATGGTTGCTGCTATTCATCTCATGGTTTGTGTGCTCAGAGGGATAGCTTTAGTAAACTTGGCTTGAAATATGAGGTGACTCTTTTAAGAATTCTTCTGGAAACTTAACGTGAAGCAACATACTGCTGTAGTAGAACAATAGAGAAACTATATAGCAGAAATAGGCAGACTTTTGGAAGAAAACAATTAATTGGAGTGTGAGATGTGAGAAAGTTGCTGTGGAAGGCTGCTGCTGTTCGCTGTGGTGGGGCAGGGTTGCAGGTGTGTTCCAGAGGTGGTATCATCTCATCACCTGGCATCACCTCATGCTAGGCAGCAGAAAGAAGGATAAGTGTGCCAATGTGGGTGGGTTTTTGGGGGGTTTTATTTTTTGTGTGTGGTTTTGCTGTGGTTTTTTTGTTTGTTTGTTTTCAAGGAGAGGAAGGTAAGTAGGAGAGCATGACTACAAGTTTAATAGGAAAGTAATCTAGGTAAATTGTTTTCTGAAGCTGAAGAAGGAAAATTAGCACAAGAATCGTGATCTGATATATGCTGATTTATGAAGATAATGGTAGTGGTCAGTTTTGAATCATATATAGGTGTGTATATTTATGTATATAAATATCTATATGTTTAGTAGAGAAGGGGTTCCTGGACATGAGCCTCTAAGAAAGGCACAGGTCTAGTAAAGGGAACTGCTTGAATGTTTCTGACTTCTTATTCTGTGCTGCTTTGTTGTTGTTATCCACCAAAGATGTAAATAATGAATTTGGAGGTCATGGTAGGTTTTTCTGGTATGCTTCCATGCATAGTGAGTTAGTACAGGAGAGCTCTCATGTGAGGCAATGCCAATGCATGTTCTAAGCTGAAAGGGCAGTTATAATAAATGATACTTGCTCCCTTGTCCCTTTCCGTAGCACTGGTACCCATCCAACTGGTGGGAGTCAGAGCAGTGATGGGTCCTGTGTTTTTTACCATACCATGCTGCCATGGTCTTGAAACACTTGGTTTTACAGTTGCAGAGTCTAAAGCCAGTCTGTTTGGCTCGTACTGTAGAGATGTTTGGTACTGGGACAAATGGTTGTGTGCATTCAGATCCTTATTTTTAATTCATGCAGAAGAACAAGTCAGGAGTTGTCGGCTCAGTTTTTTTTGAGTAACAAATTGTTAATTCTTATGGGACTACCAGGTAAAATGGAGAGAATTTTTTTCTGTGTATTTTTTTCTAAAGCCTTTTTTTCCAAGAAATATTTAACAGTAATGTTTCAAGGCACACAAAAGCTACAGCATTAGGGCTAATCACAGGGAATATTTTATGTAGGAGTACCTTCTGTGTGTTCTGCTGGCAAGACTTTAAATGTCTCTTCGAGGACTGACAGAGACCACAATTTAAGCTGATATTAGTGTCTGAAGTGAAAAGAGAATGATCTCCTCCCACTCCTTAATCTGCAGGACAAGATTCTTGCTTGCCAGTTCACACAGCAGATGAGCCTGTATGTTTAGTTCAAGGCAAGAGCATTGTGCTTGTCTCCTAGCTTCGTTTTCAGCTCTCACTTTAAGGACACAGCACAAAACTTGGCTTTGCTGTTTTGTAAATTCATTCTTTACCAGCATATTCACTTGCACATACTTTTCCTCCTTTGGATTCCTGTTTCTTTGGACAATGTTACCAGGACTTTCTGTTGTGGGTTTCTCTTTTTTCTATGTCAGTTCCTTGAGTGTGTAGTAAATCTAGTAAATGCACTAAAGCCAAGTTAATGTGGGCAAAAGACTTGCAAACACTGTTGATCTGCTCACCCATCCTGCTGACTGTGACTTAGGTCCCTTCTTCCCTTCCTGGGATTTGATGCCTGTGAGTCTAATCTCAGTCAGTGGGTCCCATGGTGCAGCTGGCATTTGAGGTTATTTGAAGCTGTTTAAAATCCCAGGCTGTGCAGGAAAAACCAGAGAAAAGCAGAATTCTCATGGCTTGAATGGGAGGGGAAAGGCTGACTATTAAACTTGCTGCTAAGCATATGCAGAGAAGAAATTAAGGAGGCTTGTGATGGCTAATCTGTATCTATCTTATACAACCAGTGTGAAGATGCACAGGAAAATTTGGAGGGGGACAACGTTGAAGTTTTTGTTTTGTTTGGTTTTTTTTAAGTAGGATCTGTATTTCTGCCTTCTGCTGCCATCTGACCATGCTTCATCAGCTTGTTCTGTCCTGTTCAAATGTTATTTCTATGAAAAACTTTACTTCTGTGGGAAACCTCATATGATGAGGAAACCAGGAAAGCAGTCTGCCACTAATACTGTGGACAAAACCACTTTTTTTCTGTTATATTGTAGTACAGGGAAGTGCTATTTAAGGCGTTTGATTGCTTAGCTGTCTTCGACTGTGTTAAGCTCTTTGTGGGGGGCATTCCTGCAGTAGAGATTATTGTTTAAATGTGTTTGCTTTTTCCTGTAACATACTATCTAAGCTGAACAGTACACTGATGAGAGATCAGTCACTGTGGAGCAGACCTGTTGTAGTGCCTGTTAGCTGATTGATGATCAAAAAATTCCAGGTTTAATAAAATTTTGGAACAGTTACGATGACACACTTGGCTTTGTCCCTGTGCCCCTCTCCACTGCCCTCCACGGTGTCTGGCCCTGAACAAGGACCTTGTTGTTATCTTATCCATTGGCAATCTGGGTCCTGGACAGAAGACCTCTCGTGTGTCTCACTTTGTACTCAACAGGAATACCTGCTATGCTGAGCCTGAAGCATTGGGGTTTGAAAAATATGACTTCCGTGGTGTTGCCTTGAAGCATGGGTGAAACAATGGCATTGGAAAGTTAAAGCTTAAAGGTTAAACAGCTACATGGTAATCACCACATTTGAAACAGTGGTCATTGGCTTTTATGTATGGATGAAAGGAACTCTGTGTGTGCAACAGAGAAGCAAAAGGTCAGAGTCAGTATGCAGTCTTTGGAACTGTGGGAGGGTTTAGTTCATTTTCCTCTTCAAGGTTTTCTTAGTAGAAGGTAGGTGAGGTGATTAGTGTGTGGGAATGCTAGCTTCAAATGTGGGTCTCAATTATCCCCCATGCACTTGTAGGAGTGGGAATTAATGCTTCTGAGTTAATAAGCTGGGTTCTGCAGTTGTCCTTCACGATCACTAAGGGGAACCTGATCAGGCCGTGGAGGCAAGGACTGAAAGAAGTACGCTCTGCCTTCCCAGCATTGGGATCTGGGTTCACCTGAGGTAGCCCAGAAGAGCAATGCATGGCAGGGATCCACTGAATATATCCCAAAACATGGAAGACTGACTGCCTTGTCACCTGCTGACCGGCTCAAGATTGGAGTTAGAGCAATGTACCGTTCGTTCCCTCTGGATTGTACTCATAGGGCAGAGGGCTGGTGTTGGTGTTTATTCAGCATCAGTGCTTATCTAGGAAGATAAGCAGTAAGGCAGCTTGTGGGCTTTCAGACCAGAGCTGTGATACTCTTCCTACGCATACAGAGCTAGGTGTTCAGCAGAGAACTGGGGAGAACGAAGCTGCAGTTTCCTTCTGGCTTTGGGTAGCTGGTTACATGTTTTTGAACAAGAAGTGTGTGTTTCTTTAGAAATGCTAGGAGATGCGTTTTCTGTTTTCACATGGATTTACAAAGCTGATCAGTCAAGGGCAGGGCAGTTCTCCACTTAAGCAAAATTCAGGTGTATTAGAGTGGTTGTAATGCTTTTGTGTATTATTAAAATGGTTTAAGACTGTGGAACAACTTTGTAGAGTCAGCAGTGTGTGTATTAGGGCCTGCAAATGGTGTGAGACTCCATGGAAGCATTAAAAATTGAAAAAGCAACCTCCAGAGATCCTCCAATGCTGGCAATATATGTGCAAGAAATTTTCAGAGACTTTTAACAAGCTGACACTCTGCTGTACACGGGTGAAAGATGTATAGCATTGATGCTTTTGTAACTATGCTTTGTCAGTTAAGGACAAAATTTGTCCTTAAAAGAACAACAGAATTTCTGTAGTTAATGCCGTTTGCTTTTATTGTGATGGTAGATGCACAACTGTCATCCTGGGTGAATATTTGGGCATCCATTACTTTGAAGGATGGGGGTTAAAAGCAGTGAGAGCTCCTAGTTCACAACTGGTTTAGGCTCTGGTCCAGTGCAAAGTCTAGGGAGCCAGTGTGCCCCTAGAGCACATGTGCCTCCAACAGCCTAGTGGGTATGAAAACAGGAATGCTGTATTTTAGCTGGGCACACAGAGGAGGCCTAGAATGTAAACGCTGCTTGCATTCTACTTAACTGTACAGGGCTTCAATGTGTACTTTTTTTGTATTTGTGTTTTGCTGTATATTCTGTATAAATGATTTCCCCCCCCCCTTTAGAATGAGCTATGAAACATTGCATTGCTATTTATTCATTCATGCGAGCTTTTGTTTCCTTGTTTCTTTCCTTTCCCTTTCCCCTAGATCTATCAAGTTCAGAAGGTAGGGCTCGCACTCTTTCATTCTTCTTTGCATGTGTGTGTTCCCATGTTGTAAGTCTTGCTAGCATTTCAGAAATACCTCTTGGGAAAGGAAGATGCACAGCAGGCTTTATATTTCCATGCCATTCCCTCCTTCCCTCCCGTAGTCTTGTGGGGTAGATAATAAAGGGGAGTGGGGGAAGATGACCCGTGTAAAATGTGTCTGGTCAGGCACATAATATAATTTTTTCTGCAGACTTTGGCAGAGAATAAGCAATGAGCAGAAGAGAAATTTGGTAAACCCACCATGATAGGAGAATGCGGTTGCTCCATGTGACACCAAGAACCATACAGATATATGTTGAAGGCCATAAGTATTGCTGAAAATACTTCAGGCTGGACAAGCACTTAACAGGTGCCAGCAGGGAGAATGACTTTCAGATGACTTTGCAGAAGGTCACTGAAGTAAATCAGGGATGCTGTCTTTGCATTTGTAATCTTTTGGTAAATAAACTGCATGGCCTTTCTTCCACTGTGACCTAAGGATTATAAATGCTTTTGTTTTGTTTAATCCTCTCTCACTGCAGTTTAAAGTCAGTTTCCTTTTCATAGTTCCAAATGATGGCGATGATGATGATAATAATAACGTTAATAACTCTAACTGAGGCCACTTGCTATGTAACAACAGAGAGTTTTGGGTTTTCTATTATGATGTTCGGCTGTTCTATACTTCCAGCATGTGAACTGTGTGGTACCTAGATAGAGAAATAGCTCCAAAGAGATTTTGCAGGGAGGAAGAAAGCTTTCTTCAAGCCTGCCATTTTCTGCTTTATTGAATATTTCCTTTTTTTCCTGAGATATTTTTATTGCTTGCTGAATGATACACGTGTCCTAAAACCACATCCTGTTTGGTTTTGTTTTGGCACTCCAGCAGCCTTAACTGCATGTTTCACTCGCTTGACCTAGCAGTGCGTGTGCTTCTTGGAAATGCTGTTCTCCTCTTTTAGTGCATATGTGTATGAAGATAGTTACTCAAATCATGTGCACTGGTTTTTAATCCTGACCTCATCAATTTGGCAACAAATATATCTTGCTTATGTTTTTGTTTGTGGAGTTGACTAGGTACTGAGTGACTCAAAATTTAACACCTGCCCATGGATCAACAGGCTCGTTATCAGTCTCCTTTATAGGAACTAACTTAATCTTCTGGTACAAATGGAGCCCCATGGAAGACAGGGAGGTTGTTTACTGTTCACGTCCTGACATGGATGAGAAGATAAGTGGGTTAGCCTCACAACATCCCGTAGTGAGTTTGCAAGTCTAGCAGTTTCACTGTCACTTAGTGAGCAAATCTGATCTGGAATTCTCTCTCAATGGTATTAACATCATTAATTATTTAATTGTAATATCACTTTTCAGGGTATGAGGGAACTGGAGTCTGGCAAAGACCTCTAACTAAAAACCAAATGAATGAATAAGAACCACTTCTTCCTTTAACACGTGCGGCCATTCAAACCAGGCCCCTTGGGGTGGAACAGAAGAGTCCTCGTAGAGAAAGAAATGGGAAGTGGCTGAGGGGGCAAATATACCTGAGGCATCCAGTGCTGCCAGTTCAGTCCAATGTGAGATGTGCAGTTTAAAAGATTATAAATGAAAAATAATCTCAAGGCAATCTCATTCAGTAACATTTTTCTTTTGGGGATATTAAGCATGTAGCTATATAATTTTAAATGGTGGAGGAAGACAGTAAGTGGAACTTAACTTGTGACATAAGAAGTCTTTCAAGGGGTATTTCCTTATCTCCCTTTTGCAAAACTGAATTTAGAAGCCTATGTCTGAAGGTTAGGAGATCAGGGAGCAAGAAAAGGAAGCAGCAGACCTTACAAAAATTATTAGCATGTTTATGGATCCTTCCTTTGTGTGAGAAAAGGATTCTCTGTTTTCATGGTGGTTTTTCTAAATTGGTTTCTAGTGTTAGACAATGTAATATATCTCCTGGGGGGAAAGAAAGCCTCTAATAAGGCTTTACTTGACCTGATTTACTACAAAGAATATAATCTGTAGGTTCTGATCTTGTACACAATCCTGACCAGCTGGAGTTCATATAATTTTCAGGGGTCAGTTTCAGGTTGTGATGTACATAAACTTAATTTTATAACAGGCTGTTGTATGTGTTATGCTTCTGCCTGGAAGTAATTAGTTTGAGCATTTGTGAGGAAGTGTGTAATGCTTGAAGAAACAATGGTTCATGTCATGCACTCTAATTTCTCGTAGTTTAAAGGAGAAATTTCACTTGCATGCAATTTGGCTGGGCATTGTATAGGGGTATTAGAAGTATTTGAGCACACACTGAGATGCTTTGCAGGAAGAGCAGAGAGGAATGCTTTCCTGTTCTCATAGGGATGTGGTTAAAGAGCTCGTTGAACCCTTGTCTCTTTTCCTTGTTCCAGAGAGATGTTTGCATACTATTTAAATCTGCAATGCAGTAAAATTATTTCCTGTTTTCAAATTACTGGCCTAAAAACTTATTTTCTAACATTTTTCCTAATAAATGGGATTTCTGTGACCTCCTTCCTTTTTCCACTTTGACCTCCAAACTGACAGAGTTTAGAGGTACTTGTACAGTTTGGACGATTCAGGATGTGTAATTGAGCACCCTGCTGCCTATTCTACTTCATAACAGACTTTCTTCTCTCTAGAGCTGTTAAGATGAAAATGAAGATGACCTTAACATGAAAATAATTGTTTAATGAGGAAGAACTCTGAAGTGAGAATAAACTGATACAGTATCAAAGAACACACAGCTGTTTGTTCTAGTTTGTTAATAAATAGTGAATGAGGTTTTTAAGAGTGAAAGAAAAATTATGTTAGTACCATTGAGCGAGTGCTAAATGCAGGGTATAATACAGAACAGGTNTTTTTTTTTTTTTATTTTATCATGGCCTAAGTTTTTGACTGTTGATACTCCTGCCTCCCCAAGCCTCTAGGACAGCTGGCAAGTACAAACTTGTTTTTTCCACAAACACAAGAACCTCAAAGCACGTAATCTAAATTTTTTCTAAAATACATATTATGCTTCCTTAAGCAGGATTTCCATTTGCCGATTACTGTGCTTTAGGCTGGTGATTTTTCTTCACACAGGAATGTTATGGTCGCCATTACAAATGCAAACTTCCTGAGACTAGATTTGAAGCGTGTATTTAGGGAGGAAGAAAAGTCCTGCTAAACTTGTGGATCTTTGAATAATTTGCTGTCTGGTGGAAATGCAAGTTCATTGGGAAGTTCCCAATGTTGTGCAACGGAATGATGAACTGAGAAATGCTTCAGAAGAGACAGTCTACTAAGAAATGGAGGGAGCTTTCCAGTCTTGCCTGCTCTTCTATCCTTGTTGGTGATACCACTGCTGTCAAGATGGTCGAAGCGTAGGCAAAGCGCCTTGTGTTCTGAAAGGGAGCTCTGGGGAATTCTGAATACAGTGAATAAGAATGCACAGAGATTAGTTGTATTGCATTCAACTTGTCTTCCTGGTTTGACAAATCTATATAGTAAACATGATTTGACAGCATTTTTTATTCCGAAAGTGTCCTGCATTCGGATCCCTTGTAATGAGACTTGACTTAAGTGGGTCAGGAATTCAAGACTCATTACACTCCTTCCTCCTGTCCCCACAACACTGGTTGGTTTTTTTTTTCTCACTGCTGAGAAAGAAGAAACTGTTGAGTACCTCGGCCCTACCCCAAACACCCCTCTCCCCTTGCCGGGCAGCTTTTCCTGGGCGCATGCTGCGGAGAGCTCTGGTGGCACTCAGTGCAGCTTTTCCCTGGCATGTTTGCGTGTGTGGAGCTGCGTGGCTTGGCCAAAACCTGGCGATGCATGTCTAAATGTTCTGTGTTTGCCTTTCTCATCTAAATTCTGTTTTTTTTCCCTTTTCTGTCTGTAGAAATATTATGGTCTGGATACTAAATGGGGAGACATCGAGCAATGGATGGTAGGCCTTGATCAACGTAGCTAAACAACTTTTACGTGCTGGTTTTGTATAGTTCATAGAGTTTGAAATCTACCAAAGTAGGTATTTTCATGTATTGGAAATGTGAATTCCACTTTTATCACAAGGATCCTTGCAGTCCACATCAATATGTGAAATGTGGCTTATGATCAGCTTAAAACTGGCAAGGTTTTGCTTAGAGCCATCTCTTTTTACAGACCTTTGTCTCCACCCTATCACTTGAAGATTAGCTTAGCATATAGACAGGTTAAAGCCAATTGTGGTACAAGGAATATATGTACTCATTTTACTTGTTGTGACTTTTGTTACAATTTGAGTCTTCTCAAATCTGTCTTCAGGTAAATTTTAGGCAAATTTTATCTATGCTTTTTCAGTTACCTTTGTACTTACTGGTCCAGGGGCACTCTTCAGGTGCATTATTGCTGCTGCTATGGCAATGCTTGCTTTTTCTGATAATGCAGTGTCCTGGATTTTACTATTTGCTAAGCCAGTGAAGACGATGCCAGATACAGACTTGGCCATTAGCAACATCTGACTGTTTTAACAACCATAATATAGGATTAAGAAGTTGCTAAAGGGCTGGAAGACATTGACTTCAAATGTCTTTCAAACATAAGTGATTGCATAAATGTACCAGTGATGCCAGATGAAAACTGTTGTTCGTGGCCTTGCCCTACAAGCTGAGTAGCGCACACTGAAAGAGGCAAGATTGAACAGCTAACTTCCAGTGTGGAAGATAACTTCTGAAACTCCCTGACTTCCTTGACCCTTGATAATTAATTGGCATTAATGCTGGTTTGCTCTATGCCGTCTTGAAAGCCTACTGCCATATGGACCAGCCGTCCACCCAAGATGCTCCAATCTCATGGATAAGCTATTAAGTCTCTTCAATCTTGCTTGGTGAGCTTAGCTCCACCTTACTAGCAATTCCCTTGCTTAGACATCAGTTCACCTGTGAGAACCGTTAACTACAATGTTGAAAATTTTCTATCGCTGTTTATAAATTCCATGTAAAATCAGTTTGTTGAAACTGAATACATCCTACAGGATTTCCAGCATTAACACAGCCTTTGGCCTGCAAAAGGCAGTGGTGCTGTGTTTCACAGAGGCTGTAAGCACAGCATAGATGCTTTTGGTCTGGAAGAAGGGGCCAGGCCGTGCCCCTCTGGGATGCTCACTAGACAGAGACCATTGCCCTGCCACATCATTTCAAATAGAAGATTTTTGAGGTTTATTTTGAAGGACTGCAAACTGGAAAGCTTAGTTACAAAAGCACTGTAAGTATACTGATTCCCAGATACAGAGAGATGCACTTGAAACATTTTTTTTGAGATACAAATAAAGATGTCACTGTGTACAGTTTTCTGTAAAAGTAATGAAAGTGTGGAGCAGAATAAAACAGAGAGGAAGAAAGTTGGGGTCACAAATGAAGGGGGGAAAAGGGGGTTTTCTGACTTGACAAGGTGTCACCTTCCGTTACTTGGTTTAACCTCACCGACTCATAAACATTGCTGAAGTTTCACTGGGTCTTTCTGAAATCGCTCTGTTGGTGTATCTGTCCTTTCAACACTTCGCTCTTTGTTTTTCTCTGCTGCCTTGGTAGGAAGACAGTGAACGTTATTCCCGTAGAGCCCGAAGAAATGCCTCGGTTAGTATCTACTTTTGCTTTTTATTTATAGCTTGACATTTCAAATTAAGAAAGCAGACATATTTAAAAGAAAAAACAAAACAACCTTTCCCCCTCTCCGCCCCAGCTGATTGAAAACCCCAAAGCTACTTCCTGAATTTTCTGCTCTCTCCCCAGTCACTCCGGAGAGCTTTTGGAAATGTGCTAGAATAAAGGGGGACAGGGGGTGGAAGGTGGGGAAATAACCTGCTTGGAGTCTTTAATGTTCATTTATTCAGACCATGGGCAAAGAGCATAAAGCAGGGAACACCCAAGAAAGCTTGTCATTCATCCTGAAGTAAAATGCTTGACAGCGTTTCTTGGGCAGGATATGGTTTCATGTACTTTCTGTTTATAGTTTTAATGCAATTATTTTTTCAAGACATTTATTTTGTAAGTCTTTTCTTTACTTCTGTTCCATCAGAGCCATCTGCATTTACCTCACTACCTGTTACTTGTGTTCTTTTCATTGTTTTCTTGTCTTTATACTTTCTTTTGATAGGCTTCGGATGAAGATGAGCACATGTCAGTGGGTAGCCGTGGTGGAAGCCTGAGGGTTGGTAAATCGTACAATTTAAGTGTGCATGTGTGTGTACTGATGTTGCTGTCTGCTGTACCACCAGACTGATTATAGTACTCTGGTAACGTCATCCTTCCAAGGTCTTGGCCATGTTCCATGTTCAAGGAATGTGGATTTTTGGTTTTTTTAGAGTACAGGTAGGTCAATAATTCAACCAGGGGAATTGTCAGATTTGTATGGACTGTGCAGGAACACCAGCAAAGCATGAGACTCTATAGAAACCTTTCTGGTAAATGCTGTTCACTGTTACCGTTGCAGGAAGTACTTAGCCAAAACATTGATATATGCAGCTACTTCTTGAATGCACCTCCTAAGGTCCCCTGTTTCATTACTGATACTGAGACTTTGGGAAGAGGAAGTGCTATCTTACTCTGTGATCAATGTTTATTAGCTCAGGAAACCAAAAGCAAATTTTCGGTAGAAATAAGTTTTAAGTGCTTTGCAATTGCAGGTGAACGCTCTCCTCAAAACTACTTTAGAGATATTTGAAATTCATCTGCAGACTTGAGTTTTGTGGAGGGAGGTATTAGTAGAGCACAGAGCGCTCCAGTGCACCAGTACTAATCTGCAGAAAAAGTTCACACATTTTTCTCTCAAAATATCCATACAATATTTGTCCAGATAATACACATGCGTACAAATCTTAACTCCATTCTAGCATAGACATAATCAGCTATTGTAATGGCAGAGATAATTTAAGCAATTGAGTTGTGAACAGCTAAGGCTGTTGTCTCCGCATGTGTTGATAGTCTTCAGCAGACAGAGTGCACCGCTTCTGAAACCCATGGAGAAGCATTCAGCTAACCACAAAACTGAAACAATCTGTAACAGCACTATGAAGGAAGTTCTCAGCAGTCCTGAACTTGAATCAGCTGCAACTAGTTTATGTTAGGGAGCATTTGTGCCTAAAACAGTTGTGTTTGAGAATAATTTGTTCTTCTACTGATGTTGTTCCTAACTTAGCAATAGTGCTAGTTACGTGGTTAAGATGGATGATCAGATCTAGTTTTATAAAATGAGCAAGACCTGTATCATTCATAGCAAGATCTTTATTTGTAATCCTTGGTTTCTGGCTTCTTTGGAGACTTCATGTCATAATTTATTTTTTTCTCCTTAAAAAACTTGCTAATAATTATCTAGGCTAAAACTACTTTTTTTTTTCCTGAAAAAGTATCCCCCAAAAACCAGAATTGAGTGAAACACCCTATATGCCGCTAGAAGAGTTCGGGGTGGGGGGCAGAGGGGAAATTATTGCTGCAGAGCCTTCTCAATGATTCCTAATGGAGTTGACTGTAAGATAGCATAAGATGTACTTAAGCGTTGCCTTGTTCCCTTTTTAGTGGAATTCTTATTACTACTTAGGAAATGTGGTTAAAATCTTTAAGATTGCAATCTTACTCAATTGCTTTTCCAAGCTAGAAGTTGCCTTAAAGCTCCAAAGATTCAATGAAGAAAACCTTATCTTCACAGCTAACGTGAAAACCAATGTTTATTTTACTTAGAGTTAAAGTTGGACATGTTTATGAAAGTGTTTTTTGGAGGGGAGGAATCTCTAGGTCAGCTGAAATGTCAGGTTTTTTATATTTAGAAGGTGATTGTGATACAAATAGGTTTTTTAACCATGGCTATAACTCTGTGTCCCTTGATATGGCCAGATGCAAGTACACTGGCACAGTATTTATAGCGGGAGCCCTGTTCATCTGAAACACCTTTTGTTCATGGAAATCCACTACTCATTCCTTTTGATGTGTTTTTGTAATACAATCCTGCGTTTTATTGTTACATGTTTAAACAGCAGAAGCCTTGCATTCTGTTTCCCCACCATCCCTTGAGAAGAAGCTTTTCTGACTGTTTTTTGGCCAGAGCAGCCAGTCTCTGGGCTGCTAGCATGCCCTCAGGCTGCGATAACCACTGCTGGTCTGGTGAACAGCAGCCTCCAACTGGTTTATGGGATGGCCCATAAATATCTAATACTTTTGCAAAGAATGTCCTTTTCTGACAGAAGGATCTGGTTGGAACTTTTCACCCTGGTATTTCTAGTGATTCCCCCCATCCTTGTAAAGTAGCATCTGGTGAATATTCTTATGCAAGCTGACACTTGGGCATGCACAGGGAAAGAGTTTTGACAGAGTTTCCTTCCCTGATCCAAGTGTCACTGGGATTGTAGACGAAAGTAAGAAAGTAAATGTGCAAGTTTACTATTTTACTCCTAATATGTCTTTTAGTTGTTTTCCTAACAATGAATTGACCATAGATAATTTTCCTACTGTGCGTTTGCAGTAGATGATTTTAATATTTTGACCCTATCTGTCTTTGACTATTTGTGAAGGTTCAGTTGTTGCTCTGTGTGTTCAAAACAAAGCAAAAAAAATGAACTACCACCAAACAAAAATTATGTCTAAGGACTAGAGTTCACAGGTTGGTTTCTGAGCTATTTTAGCATGAAGAAAACACCAACACCTGTTACCTTGTGTCCACCAAGGGTTTATAAAACTAGTCAGAAAATTCTGTATGATCTTTTTTTGGATATTTGAAGGCTCCTTCCGTAGTTGTGGGATGCAGTTGTAATTGGTCTATGAGACTTTCATTTTCTGAAAATGGATCTTGCATCTTTGGCACTCAGACTCACTGCTCTGTGAGGGGTTGATGGCCTTAGGGGTTGCTCTTTGAAGCTATGCTTCTTTTCTGTACAGGAAGTTTTCAATTAAATGAGCCAGTATCAGAAATGTATTTCTCAATAAAATTTTACCACCCAACTATCTGTGTGAGTTTTACTCTGGATTTTCTCCTGGAATATTTTCTAAGTGGATGTCTGAACTGCAGACACCAGCCATCTGCTGAGCTAGTTTTTGGGGAGCTAACTTGGATGCTTCTGGCAGAGCAACCATCAATATGGACTGCAAAACCACCTGAGGTCTTGATTAGACCAAGGTAGCAAATTGATTTAAGCTCCACGGCTGTGACTATACTGTAAACAGGGGCCTACTGTGTTGGTATAGTGCTAGCTTGAGTGTATCTCTGCCTCCTGCTGGCAGATCTTCAGCTGCGATGAAGGGGCATCTTTAATAGCTTTTCTGTGGCTCATCTTGAGCCCATCAAAAGTGTCCTGCCTCTCTTGTTTCAGAAGTTCTGCAAGCTTGATTCTTCATCACACAGTTCTTCCTAGGGAAGCTCAGTAACATCATCCTGCGTTTGTTAAGACACTTGAGCCTTTCTTCAGTCTCTCTTCTACCGCAAGTGTCCTCATTCTCCCCCTTCTCAGCTGGCTGTCTCTAGTCCAAGACCATCCAGGATGAAATATTGCTGTTTTATTAATTGCTCGTGATGGAGTCTGTGCTTTTTTCTTGTTTTGTTTGCTCCAGAGTTCCTGACTTCTGGCTTTGTGCAAGAAGTCCTGCATTATCAGATTCTTTAGTTGGTATTTACATCTCTCTGCCTGTTGTGGCTTGTTTGGTTGGTTTCTTTTGTTTTGGAGGATTCTTCTGATTGCCATAACTGACTTCAGTGTTTTCCTTTGTATTCTGATTTTTCTTTCCTCTCATGCCCTTACAGTCTCATTTGGAATATGCCAGCTCCTACCCAGTGGTGAGAATAGTCTGCAAGTTGCAGTGTGTGTTGAAAACTAATCATGAGGAAGAAACTAACATCAGTTGTGGTAGCTGATCTGAGATAAGGGGTGATCTAAAATGATCCTGAGGCAGGTTGTGGTCTGTGACGTAAAGGTGCTACTTCACTCGCCTACCACTCCGACGCAGTTCAGATGAAAAGTGCTGAATGATGAGAGAGATCTAAGCTAAGTCTAGTTCAGTAGTTATTGTAGGACACAGCAGAATAGCTTCTATTTCCCCTAACAGACTTTCGCTGTTACCTGGTCAAAAAATGGACAGACTATGTCTGGTTTTATTTTAGCATGGATCTGGAAAGGAATAAAACTCTCACAAGCTCACTCTGAATAGATCTAGCAAAGGTGACAGGGCAAATACACTGCCCCTTATGTATCGAGCTGTTACCTTTTCTTTGGAGGATAAAATCAAACTCTGTAGGTAATAGTAAGACGAGAGCAAGTATTTGCATTAAACACCTTGAGATAAAGCTGACTTCTGGATGAACAGAAAGGTCATGGAAAGGAGAATGAGGATTGAGACTTTAAGCTCAGTTTAAAAAATTTCCTCATGCTGTTAGCAGTGCTGTCTTGAAATAGAGATGTCTCAATTTCTGCAGAAAGCAAGCTGTGGAGGGCAGTTTTATAGACTCTAGCTTTTTCATCCTCCTTCGTTCCCTACGCTATTTCAAATTAGGAATGCAATGTATCTATTTATGAGTGACCTATATACAGAAATAGTTCAAACACATTTGGATTTTTGCATGGATGTATTGATGTAGTAAGTATGAACAGCTGGTAGCTCTTTTAATTGACTTAACCCAGCAAGCGTGAATGATTTTAACTGTGGCTACTAAATTTAACAGTGCTATCATCGCTTTTAACAATATTCTTTAATAACTAGTCATTTGAGATTTGATTTTTTTCGTGTGTGCTTACTGAGCCGTGTTATGTAGAGCTGGAGCAAAACTGGGCTGAAGTTTTTGCATGTTGATATGCATGCCTGGCTACGGATGGGTGCACATAACTATTGATCTTTTCACCCTGCATTCTTAATCTCACTGCAGGCTGGATTAGAGAATGAGAGGACCAAAAAGAAGAACTACTCCAAAGCAGTATGTATCTTTACTAACTGTCTCGGAGAGATTTTTTGCATACAAACCCACTGTGATAGGACAAAGAATATGTGCAAATATGTTGGCTGTAAGAGCTCACCAGCCTAATGTCAAGGATATGGTGTAACTGTCAAGACTTGCTGGGTCTGGGAGAATACTGAGCATCACTTCAGCTGCAAAATGTGGTATAATCCAAACGCTTACGTCAGTGTTGTACGTAAAGAGCATCTTGAAAAACTCAAAACCTAACTTGAGCTTTAACATTACACAGAAATAGGTAATACTAATAGAAATACATACGTAGTAAAGGCTGCATCTTTCATAAAGGTAGTTCTGTGTAGTATTGATGCCTTACTAGCACCTGTTCAAATAGGGCACTACTTAGAGCACTGCAAAGCGAGACCTGCATGGAAGGTAAAGGAAACGTGCTCTCACACAATCAGGATTTTAGTTGAATCTCTTGGGGAGCAATTCCAGGGAGGGAAAGCATACACAAGAGAGGGCAAAGTGGTGTACTGCTGCTGCAGAGGGAAGGCTACTCATTGCAGAAAGAGGTTGCCAGGCTGGGCTGGGGTTCTTCAGTACACTGGAAATCAGCAGAGAATTTTCTGAGAAGTAGAAGTTGGATGTGGGGTTGAGAAAGATTGAAGGAGCAGCATTAGCCACAGTATAAGGTAAAAAAAAAAAAAGTTACAAATATAAATGGACATAATGGCAATGAGAAAGTTTCCTCTTGCTTTCAATGGATGCAGAAGAATACAGAAAAGAATAGGATCAATTGCACATGAAGGGAGAACGAGTAAAATCTGAATATTTTAGCCTTCCCAGTATGAAGTTTTATTTGTTCTAACCTTCATGAAGGTTATGATCAGATGCTTAGCCTGGTAACATAGCACAGAACAAAAGTCAGCAAGGTCTGATGAAACCGACCCTGCTCTTCAAGAGTTGTCTGGAGCATTTGCCTTCAAAAATACATGCTGGAGAGGTTTCTGGAGAGGATGGTTCACAGTGACAAGGTAAATGACCTGAGCTATGGGCCTTCAGTTTGAAATCTGAAAGATACAGGGCATATTAAACAAATATGTTTAGAAGAGACTGAAATATAAAGTGATAAACAGTTAACCTGGATTTGTAGAAAATTAATAATCTCAATTTAACTGAATTTCCCTAAGCAGAGTAATTATTTAAGGGCATAAAGGAAAAGCAGTAGATGTGACTCTAACTTGGCTCTTGTTGAGTCTCTACGTGACGTTAAGTGAAACATTGGGCAAGATCTAGTTCTTGTAAAAGAAATGCACAGTTAGTTGAAAAATAACTCTGTTAGAAAATGAGACAGCTGGAAAGGATCTCATCTGGTCTATTCCTGTCTAAGACAGCATCATCTTCTTCTGAAGGGGAAAACAGTTCTATAGGAGTCTGTATTGCCTAACTGTCTACGTACAGGGAGTGAAGGTGGTTTCATGCGAGGTTAGAATAAAAATACTGGTGATGAATAGGAGACAACTTGTCAAAACTGAATAATAGTAAAAATAGATGAGGAATACCACATTTGGGGAAAAATGAAATATACTATTACAAAGTAAGGGCTTCTGCGTAGGAATGGTTCAGATAATGAGCTGAGGTTACATTTAGTCAATATTACATTGCTGAAAACAGGCAAACTTAATTCCTCAGTGTAGTAGTGAAAGAGGCAGTGGAGGTAATTGGTCTGCACAGTGCTGTTGAGGCTGCAGCTGGAGCGTTGGCTTCAGTTGCTGAAGATTCATTTTAACTGTTCTTCAGGAAAGTGTTAGAGAAACTCAAAAGAGTCTGAAAAAAGACTAGTAAAAACTGGAAAGAAGCTGTGTGAGAAGGCTATAGCAGTATTTCAAATCAGTTCTTCTTGAAAAAAGAAACTGGATGTTGGCCCTCTATTTGTGGTGATAGTATTACAGTTCAGTAGAGAATCTAAGCTTTTCCCAGAAGTTGCTTTACCAGCTTGGGTCTAAACTGGTTTCTAAGTTAATTTGTTTAATTTTTCATGGAAGCCACTGTGTAGTATATGATAAATGTTTTGCTTGGAAATGGATTCAGATTGGATTTAGTGGGTTTTCATTTCTGGAATGCATTGCAACTTGGACTTCAGAACTTAATTTGAGTAGAAATTCTAATTAAATTTCCACTAAAAAACCCACCCCCAAATGCACAGAGTCCTTCCTCATTTTCAGTGTTAACCCAGGCCTCATTATGAAATGATGCCAGAATAGGGAATTGCTTGAGAAATCTGAGCTTTTAATGGTGTCAATTGAGGTGACTTTTGGGTCTGTCCTCTTTTTTTTTTTTTTCAACATCATGTTTCCAGACTAAAAACTGCATTGTAGCGACTGTTTTATTTTAGTCTTGACCCTGCTGCCATAGGGACTTTGAAGCATCTCACCTTGCTTGTGAAATGCTCGTTCTGAGCCTGTTTGGTTTTTTCTCCTTTGAGAGAAAACATCTTAATAACAAGAAGGCAGGCTATAGAGCATGATGGAGGACAGCTGAACCAACTGAAATATCTTATTACTCTTTGGACTGCCACACAAAATACTGGAATGTGGCAGATGGTCACTGTCTGGGTGTAATTTTGATGTAATTGAGGAAAGCTAAAAAGAAGAGATTTCATACAGCATTGCATGTTTACTAAGCTGAATTTTCAAATATAAACTTAGAATTCATTCTTTTGCTACAATTTGCTGCTTTTAAATTTCTTAGCTGCCAGAGGTATAAATAACTACGGTAATAAATTTCTTTTATTGTAGTCTCTCATCCCTAGTGTCCTGTTTTTGTCCTGTGTTCCCTTCACAGAGTGTTTGAAGAAACAGGTGCTAAAATGCAGTAATAATAGGGGAAGCAAAAGTGTTTCTTACAAGAAAAAAATGGGGTCAGAAAAGGCAAGCAGGAGTATCCTTGACATTTTTGGCTGGTATACAGGTACTGACAGACACACAAATGTTCATGTCCTCCTGTTTGAAATCATGACCTAATCCTGCAATTCTCTTCCTGGTGTATATGTGAAAAGTTCTGTCTCTGCCTTTGTTTTTCAGAAGTGATGACTTTTGCTAAAAATTCCCTTTTGGGTCTGTGTCAATGTTTTTCTCTCGCCTTTTTTCCTTTTTCCTTTCCTTCCATAACAGACCAATGGTTATGAGGAAGACGTGTATGGATCATCCCAGAGTAGAAAATCTAGCAGGGTTAGTAGATGATTTGTATTCCTATAAAATCTATTACTCTATTTAATGGGATTAAAGCTAATTAGCAAATTCTTTTCTGTGGTAAAGCAGGTTTTTCCTGTCTTGTATGTTGTGGGTTTTGCAGTTTGTCAGACGTGGAGGTGCAGCAATAAGCTGTCTTTAAAAAAAAAAAAAAAAAAAAAAAAAAAATAAGGCCAGAGGGGGGAGGGGAGTGNAAAAAAAAAAAAAAATTAGGCCATGAGTGGGAAGGGAAGTCTCTGAATTTGGTACAAGTAGAACTTGGAAGCCAGAACTGCTTAACTTGTAAACAAAATTGGGTAACAGTTAAATTGCTTGGTGGCACATGACATGAAGGATTTCCATGTGCTGGACAACAGAACAATTGTTTTCCAACCTGTGCAAATCTGTTCATGTTGTACTCTAACACTGAAACTCCCAAGCTTCACCTACAATTTAGTCCATGTCTTGAGATTTGCATATGTAAAATGGACTTTGGATTTTGAATTTTCCCAGAATGTATGCTGTTTATTTGAAGTTTGCTTAACNTTTATGCTATCAAGACTTCTAAAGAAATTTAGTAGTATGCAGGCTGCAACTCTGTTTAGGGGAAAAATAAACTACTTTTAAGACTCTATTTAGTTGAAGGTTTGAGCAATACATGCTAAACATCAGATAGACTTCAGTGAGTTACTTTGTAAGCATGAAGTTAAGCAGGCGCTTGTATAAATAGTGAAATGGGACCTTATATTTTATGTCCCTTTCAAATTTTTGCTTCCATATGGTTTTATGCATTTAGCTTGTATATGTGGATAAGAGAAAATGAAATACTGTTGCTTAAACTGTTAAGAAAACAGTATGTCCTGTTGTTGGCACTCTTGCTGAACTGTTTGACAAGTTCAAGGAACTTTATTGTGTAGTGCTTCTGACAAATGGTGTTCTTACTCTTTAATGACATACTCCGGAGCTGCAAGTACTGCAGGAAGAGCAAAATATCTGTAAGAAACTCATCTAGGGAAAAGAAGTTGGTTGGTTTCCATTTAAATAATTTTAAGTCATTTTAAATCATTTTGGTATTAGAGTTTGTAGCATGGAGGCTTAGTGTATGTAGAGCGTAATTATGGCAATGTCGGTAGTTCCTTGCTGTTTTCATTACTAAGTGTAGTTTAGATATTTCATTATTTAGAAGGAGGATGAGAGTTTGGGGGTGTCTCAGAATAGCTGAGACTCAGAACCAGTTGATGACAGTCTGGCTGGCATTCACCTTTAGGAGTAGTCTCTTCAGAAACTCCAAACCTAACTCAAAAGATTGTCAAAGTGACAACAAAAAACTGAGAAGAGGCAGAGTTCTTCAGGTCAGTGAGGAAGTGATGAGTCTGCTGATAAAATACTTTTTTCCAAAATAGGTGTCCAAATTTAAGTTGCAAAATGGAGCAGTCTCCACCTGGAGATCAGCCTTTGCACATTTCACTTGCAATATCACAGGTAGATTCCTTAAAAATGAGTAATGGCATGTGCCTATGTAGTCCATGTGCTGATTACAAACTCTCTAGGTGGGAATGAATGTAATTTCTTTAAACTCAGTTCAGTGTGTTCAGATTTCTTTTCAGTGAAAGTGTTACTTCACAGGCATTCAGGAAGAATGAGGCAGAAAGGGTTTGAGATTTTTGAGGTTGGGCAACGATATATCCTCGGTATATACGTGTGGGTGCTGTCTTATCCAGAGATCTGTTTGCCTGCAGTGACAGAAGTCCGGTGTCAAGAACAAACAAGTTTAATTCGCTGCAGCTCCCTCATTTGTAAATGGAGCTNTTGCTTAACTAAATGCTTTTTTTTTTTTTCCTTTATAAACTGTATCCTAGGGTTTCTGGAAACTCCCACAGAGGTGAACAGCCAGTGCAAGTGTTACTGTTTAGCTACTTACCATTGATGTACTTTTATTTCTAGAAATAGTCTTGTCAAAAAAAGCTTAACTATTAACTCCATTGTGCGTATGTGGGTCACAATGTTCCCTTCTGTTCCAGCACAAGTGTTTTGTGTCAATTAAGGAATTAATTGTCCTGCTTTGTTAAATATTGGGGTTTGTTCTAGTTATTTAAAAGTATTGTCTGAAGCAAAGGCTCTTTCGGGGTGGGGGCGGGGCGGGGTAGGGTGGGGAACTGTTTGGGTTTTTTTTTTCCTTGCCTTTATTTTAATAAAGGCAGACAAAAGCTTAGAGCCTGTTGATCTTTATGCTATCAAGACTTCTAAAGAAATTTAGTAGTATGCAGGCTGCAACTCTGTTTAGGGGAAAAATAAACTACTTTTAAGACTCTATTTAGTTGAAGGTTTGAGCAATACATGCTAAACATCAGATAGACTTCAGTGAGTTACTTTGTAAGCATGAAGTTAAGCAGGCGCTTGTATAAATAGTGAAATGGGACCTTATATTTTATGTCCCTTTCAAATTTTTGCTTCCATATGGTTTTATGCATTTAGCTTGTATATGTGGATAAGAGAAAATGAAATACTGTTGCTTAAACTGTTAAGAAAACAGTATGTCCTGTTGTTGGCACTCTTGCTGAACTGTTTGACAAGTTCAAGGAACTTTATTGTGTAGTGCTTCTGACAAATGGTGTTCTTACTCTTTAATGACATACTCCGGAGCTGCAAGTACTGCAGGAAGAGCAAAATATCTGTAAGAAACTCATCTAGGGAAAAGAAGTTGGTTGGTTTCCATTTAAATAATTTTAAGTCATTTTAAATCATTTTGGTATTAGAGTTTGTAGCATGGAGGCTTAGTGTATGTAGAGCGTAATTATGGCAATGTCGGTAGTTCCTTGCTGTTTTCATTACTAAGTGTAGTTTAGATATTTCATTATTTAGAAGGAGGATGAGAGTTTGGGGGTGTCTCAGAATAGCTGAGACTCAGAACCAGTTGATGACAGTCTGGCTGGCATTCACCTTTAGGAGTAGTCTCTTCAGAAACTCCAAACCTAACTCAAAAGATTGTCAAAGTGACAACAAAAAACTGAGAAGAGGCAGAGTTCTTCAGGTCAGTGAGGAAGTGATGAGTCTGCTGATAAAATACTTTTTTCCAAAATAGGTGTCCAAATTTAAGTTGCAAAATGGAGCAGTCTCCACCTGGAGATCAGCCTTTGCACATTTCACTTGCAATATCACAGGTAGATTCCTTAAAAATGAGTAATGGCATGTGCCTATGTAGTCCATGTGCTGATTACAAACTCTCTAGGTGGGAATGAATGTAATTTCTTTAAACTCAGTTCAGTGTGTTCAGAT
Source organism: Burhinus bistriatus (assembly GCA_013397275.1). NCBI lineage: Eukaryota > Metazoa > Chordata > Aves > Charadriiformes > Burhinidae > Burhinus > Burhinus bistriatus. The sequence goes on along the minus strand of VYXH01001390.1, from coordinate 154,916 downwards.
TTCTTTTCAGTGAAAGTGTTACTTCACAGGCATTCAGGAAGAATGAGGCAGAAAGGGTTTGAGATTTTTGAGGTTGGGCAACGATATATCCTCGGTATATACGTGTGGGTGCTGTCTTATCCAGAGATCTGTTTGCCTGCAGTGACAGAAGTCCGGTGTCAAGAACAAACAAGTTTAATTCGCTGCAGCTCCCTCATTTGTAAATGGAGCTAACACCTACTTAATTTATAGTGATGATGCAAGGATTAGTTAGGGCTTGTAAGAAAGCCGAGTAATTGCTGACTACTAAAAGCAGAGTATCTTGCTTGTCTAGACCACCGTAAGAAATGACTGGAGAGCAGCTGTAAAAGGAGAGCTCTGGAGTACAGCAAAAAGGTCTTTCAGAACAACCATTCCCCCTAGCGTGCATGCACTCATGGGAAACAGTGCCTAGGAGGCTCCGAAAATACCTTTGCAACTCATGCAGGGCTAGTTACAGGAGACTGAGCGAACACAGAAGTCGTTTCACAAGGGTGGGGATGCGGGGAGGTAGCGTTTCCTCTCTTGCCCCTGCACGCTGGCTGCAGCAGCCTGTGCTCAGCCCTGAGCGCACCTTCCTGGGGCGGCTTTATACTCTGGCCTGCGTGGCTCAGGGCTGCGTCTGTCCCTGGTGTGGCAGAGTAACTATTTTATCACTTTTTAGATGTGCTTTTAGGCTGACGTTTTTCTGAAAACAAGGAAAACACCAGGTCTTCCTAGTATGCTTGTATTTTCTTGATTCCTTTGGCTCTGTGAGATGCATAATGTCTCATATGAGTTTCCAGTCTGCATTGAGAACAGACCTTGATTTGCGAATTTAAATATCCCTGCACGTTAAAAACAGCTGTTTATAACAACTTAAGTTGTTCACAATGCCTTTGCATGATCCTAAAGCTTTTGGGAAGCCAAAATACTGAGTTCCACTCAGTATTATAAATAACCTACTGCTGTCAGCCTTCCTGCACCCTGGCAAGCCCTATGTGCCAACTTTATGTTGAAGCGTTTGTGCAGCAGAAATTCTCACAGATAATACATGACAGCAAAAAATCCGAGCTGGCATCCTACACTCCAGTACAGGTGCCACAGGAATGAATGGAGATATTGTATATAGATAAATAAAGCAGTATTTTAGAGGATAAGGGATTTTAAGTCCACTGGAGTTGTCAGTCAGTCACTATTGGTACTTTTGGTATTTAACTTGGAGTTGAATTAGGATCTCCCCATTCTTGGGGAGGCAAAATAGGTGGACCACAAGTGTAAGGCTAGCCAGATACTTGGTAGGAAGCTGCATAAAAGAAGGTGTTTAGTTTAGACAGACTCACTTCTTACAGAGAAATTTTCTTTGCGTACAGTCTTGCCATATCTGACAGTGGGCTGCTCATTTTGCCTGGTAGCCGCACCCAACGGTTTTGGTCCCTGGCTGTGCTCTCTGTCTCCCAGCAGAGCTGTCCTGACGCCTTCTCCTGCATCTCTTGTGGGTTTAGCTTATAGGGAATAAACTCCTCAAGAATTCTGAAGGAAGCTGACCTGCTCTCTGACCAATATGTTTTTCCAGTGCTTGGTGGGCAGTGGCAATCCACTCTATTGTCTGCAGTGGTGGGACAGCACATGCAAAGAAATAAATCCTTTAAGGCAGGAGACTGGGGGTTTGGGTATGAAGCTGTGATGCAGCCATTTATTCTGAGTTTGCGCCTAGAAACTTACATTTCCAGCATCTTGTAAAACAGATGTTGTCTGTTCTGTTTTACATAAGTTGGAAGTATGTTGATAAATACAGCTTCATTTAACTAGATTTAGGATGAAACTTAGGTGCATGAATTGTATACGTGCTTTTGGAAATGTGGTCCATCTTCTTCCAGGTCCCATAGAAACAATGTCCTTGCAGCATACTGTCACGTTGGGTCATAGCAATGAGAAGGGAGGAGAGAATGTGAGGGTTTAAAGCCCTTTCAGTGGAAAGTAAACCAAACAGGTATTCTGTGCATAAGATGCCATAGGGATAGAGGAAAGGCCTTTTGTTAATTTTTAAAAAATCTCTACCTTATAAATGGAAAGAGCACACAATTTTCACACATCCTTATATCTTTAACGCAATTTCCTTAATGCAGTTGTCTCCTCTTTTTGCATCTGTGACCACTTTGACTCCTTGCTGTTTGTAAGCACCTAATTTACTTTTTGCTTCCCATTTAAAGGAATTTAGAAAGCCCTTCATGTTACGAAGCTGAGTTATCAAGGGGTTTTTTTGTTTGTTTGTTATTAATGCAGGCTTCGTACTACTCTGATCTGGGTCTTCACAACAGCGGCTATGCTTCCACATCTCAGCCTTCTTCCCAAAATGGAAACTGGGTCTGTTGCCCTCTGGCTTTACCTGGCCTGGACTTGTTCTGACTTCACTTGGATAATACAACCTCTTGTATTTAGGAATGAATTTGGACCAATTGTCAAGAGTATCTGTAGCTCTTTTTAGTGAAACTTAAAACAAACAAACAAAAACAAGAAGAACAACCAAAAAACCCCAAACAAAACGGAAACAGACCTTGTAAGATTGGAGTGAGTAATGGAAAGCTGTGTTAAAATGAGCACAATTAGTTTTCCTTTGCTGCTCCTCCCTTTCCTACAGTTATTTTGTTTGCTTTTGGCCTCAATTGGTCTGGAAAAATAAGGGAAATCTTAATTGACTGAAGCTCTCTATTCTGTTTGAGGCAACTCTCTGCTGACTTCGTTAGTCTAGCAAGCTTAAGACAATCCAGGCTGCATAAAATGAAATTACAGTCAAGTAATTCACAGACTGCTAGAAGAAAATTGCTGAAGCTTCAGAAGCACCCAGGAGGTTGGATTGTCCTCTGTGTGTGGACAGAGCTCAGCCAGTCCGGTGCTAGCAAAGCAGTGCTTGAACAGTGATCCGCAGCCTGCCCTGCCCGATGGGCAGCAGCACGAGGACATCGCTTGGTGCTTTGTGGTGGCCAGCAATGGGGGCACCGCAGATGAGCGGCGTGACTTGCGGCAGCACATTGCCTGCGAGCTGTGGGCTGGGGATCACTGCTGGAGTATCTCTTGCACCTAATTATGCCGGATACAGTATCTGCTCTCTGAACTTAATTTCTGCATCTTGTGAATGATGGTTACTAACAGCAAAGTAATTTGTTTTATGGTGCTGTGACTTATGTACGCATAACTTTGTCCTGATTTATTTGGGTTTTCTGTGCATTTGTGTTTAATAATGAAATACATGAGATGATCTTATAGCTGTGTGAAACACTTAAAATGTGTATCTTAAAACACTTCTGTCTTTGTACGTAGCTCTTTTTCTGGCTTTGGTTGAAGTGAGGAGAAACACCTTTTCTGGCTGCTATACACAAATGTGTGTGAGACAATAACAACTTAACAGCCTAAAATTAAATTATGCTGTTTTGCTTTTGCATACTGTCGTGTCCTCCCTTCCTGTAGGAAATGCACGTGTCTGCTTGGTATTCTTAGTCTTTGGGAGTTGATCTAATGCTTCTATGGCACAGATGACTAATATTCTCTGCACTGAGTTTCCTTCTGTTGTAGTTTATGATCCTAATCTCTTACCAAGATAGTTAATTCTGCTGTAGGCGCCTCTTTTATGTTTCATTTTCTATGCAAAAAAGTTTTGTGCTTGTTTTCCTCAGCCCTCCTTGCTGTACAGCGATGCCCTGCCAGCCAGAAGTTACAGGGTTTGTTGTACTAATGCTCTAAACACAAATACCGAGGCCGCTCACCTTCAGCCATGTATATGTTGTCTCTTACCTCTGTAGTTCCTGTTGGGTCCATTTATTTCACACTCTGGTGTCTGATCCATCTGAACGCACGTGTGCAATACTATTTATACAGACCTGGATTTGCCGATCCTTCCTTTTGTTCCCATTGGAACTGTGCAACCAGTGCTTGTGGGGTTGTGATGCTGCCACAGGCTTCTCTCTGGATGGAGATGGTTGTCTTCTTTTTGGTGTATTAGCTACAACATGCAGGAGCAGGCCAGAGAGAGGCAACATCAATTCTGTCTGGTTGTGTAACAGCTAACAAAACTATTTAAAAAAAATTTTGTAGCTAATTTCCACTCTACTTGTTTAACCTTTAAAATGAGCTTCTCTCAGATTTTATTCTCAATGCTTAAAGGTAGAGTTTCCTGTGTTTCCTAAGCCAGACATTTATATACTAAACTGGAGCCAGAGTCTTAGAATATGCATCTTCCTCCTTTTTTATTAATTTGGTAAATTGACGACTAAGTAAAATTTATCAGGCGTAAGTGCGGGTGTTTTTTCACACCACACCCCCCGCATACTTTGCCAGCACCAGAAATGAAAGTTAAACAGATCTGACCAACTTAAGAATTGATGTAGCCGTTTTGTTGGAAGGCAACACAAACTGTTGAATTGCTGATCGGGAAAATGGTTAGAAATGCATGACTGTGGCACGGACTGGGGAGGTGGATGTCAGATTCTGCATGTCCCTTATGGTGTTTCCCAGCTAACTGACTTCAGGTTGTGTCAGACCTTCACTCGCATGTTGCCTGTGGTTGTGTACAGGAGATGTCCCTGTTCTTGCATATACTGCTTATTCCCTTGTGTCCTTCGCGCTGCACCTTGTGAATTTGTAATGCTCCAGACTGAAATGAGAAACGAGGTCTGCCAGTCCTGTTCTGACTCTGTCTTTTAATTGTAGGCGTCTGTGTATGACGAGAGCATTTACAGTGGGAGTCGTCGGTATAGTGCCTCTAGTTCTCGTGCTGTAAGATGTTTTCTGCGTTTCCCTGTTGTCTTGTCTCTGTCCTCCAGTAACCTGTGTGTACCAGAACAGAGCCTTTTCTGGGCTGAGGAACATTTAAGACAGACCGTGAGATTCATAGCCTGCTGCTGTAGGCAAAAGTAAAAACACCGTTTCTGTGAGCTTCCATGAAACAATAAGTAGTGATTTATCTGCTGTTGTAATGCCTGGCCTCATGCAGACCAGCTCTGGCTAGCACCAACAGAGCCCAGTGCTAGGCACTCTCCTCCCCTGTGGCAAGGGGAATTCAGCTCTGCCTTGAACTTGGTTTGCAGGTAAAACACTTTGGAAAGATGGTACATGAAGTCCCTTCCCTCACTGAGATTTTGTTTTTCCTTTGAAAACTGAGAATAAAACAGGGTTTTCTAATAAATAAATAAAATCACTTCCCCATTAGCACTTATCTGCTAGCATGAAGTAAAGGATTGTTGTGTATGTACGGCTTGCTTGGTTTTGTTTCTTGGATTTATATTTTGTATTGATGTCTTGGGCAACTTGTGACGATGTTTTCAAAATGCATACTCCTGTGAGTGGAGGGCAGATTGGAAGGCAGAAAATGCCTTCACCTCTTCTCAGATGGGGCCTCTGTGTCATGATGGCTGTTTGGGCCAGGCAGTACATCTACAGCTGTTTTATCTGCCTGGAAAAAATAAGCTAGTCTTTTTTGATTTTTAAGTTCTGCTCTGTGGACCCAGTGCTCATTAAGCCTCTGAACTCCTTTGCTGAATCTTTAAAAAAAAAAAAAAACAAAAAAAAAAAAAAAAAAAAAAAAAAAAAAAAAAAAAAAAAAAAAAAAAAAAAAAAAAACCCAAAACAAAACAAAAAAACAAAACAAAAAAACCCACAAACCCAACCAAAAAGAAAACCCAACAAACAAAAAACACCACCCAAGACCTGAACAGAAAAAAGTCTTAAGAAAAAGCATTGATGTTAATTTAACATTAAAGGTTACAATTTTATTAGCTTGGAGTAGGAAACAAACATTCAAGAATGCTTACTAAGCGCTTGTTAGCCTTTAAAGGACTATGCCGTCCTCTTGTAAACACACTGATTGAATAGTTGGGCTGTGCATCTTGCTGCTACTGATGTTAAGCTTCAGATTAGTTTTTGTTTCACATTTGTGCCTTGCTTTCATTTGGCTGCCTTGGAAAATTCATTGATCCTTATCTGTTTGGACTGTTGTGTCAGCCTGCAGTTCAGAACTTGCCACTGGGGCTGTGCTGAGCTGGTTGTAGCCCTTTGTATGGGATGTTTGTATGTAGCCCTTTGTTTGAGATAAGTCTCTCGGAGCTCCAGATGATACACCTCTGCTCTTGAGAGAAATTTACAGTAGGCTCTGAGCCCAAACACTGTTTACAAGTCTTTCAGCCACTGTTAATGGCTTGAGCAGGGAACACTGAGTAAAATGCTGGTGCTTGTTCCCCTTCCTTCATCCCATGCCACCCAGTGCCACAGGTATTTGCAAGCCTGTATATATAGCCCAGCCTTCCCAGTTTCTGTTGTACAGTCGCCTGTAGTAATGAGAGAAGTTGAAGTATGAGGTTTTTGCCTCAAAGGGAATGAATGGCCTTGTTACAATTGCTGAGTTATCTGTGCTTATTTTGACATCTCTGAACTTCGTAGCACTTTTAACATGTAGAGAGCGTGCCATTTGGGTAGCTGTCCCTAAAGAATGCTGATCAGGTGACAGGTGAATGCAGAAGGGCGAGGCTAAAATTGGCCTTGCTTGGTCTCAGCTGGACAAATGGCACTTGCTTCCATATTCTGCTCTGTGATACTCGGTGAGCAACTATGGAATAAACAGGTCCTGTGAAACATTAACATGAGATTCATCAGTAGTTAATACTTTTTCCTTGTTACGTGTTTCAAGTTTATTCTGCATCCTTGTTATATTAAACATAAAGCACCAGTGATGGCACAAGGCTTCTCTGTTAGAGAATATTTACTAGAGTGCTTTTTGCTTTTAATTTAGAGCTTTAAGTGGCTGTGGTAGCACAAATTTGCTAGTATTTTCAACACAGTTCTAAATTTTGCATATTCTCATGTCTGAAGTGAAGCTCAGTAGTTCAGGTGCGTGAAGCCAGTGTCACTTCATGTAAGGCATCTGAAGACATGGCTTGGTCACTATTTCTAGCTTACCCTCTTACCATTTTACTAGTACTGTAAGCTTAATTTTCATTTAATACTGTGGCGCTTTGTTAGTGTGACTAATGATGCTGAAACAGTCCTCCAGTAGCTTGGTGAAGACCCGGCTGTCTCTGTGGCCGAGGAGTCTGGGGGATTCCTGTGGTGGCCAGGTAACTTAATAGAAGAAACCTGAAAAAAAGACAGATTACATGCATCTCAAAAGTTGGATAATTCTTTAGACTTCAGTGTTTTTGTATCTGAGAAACAGTCTTAAGCGCCTATCAAATAAGCTCATAAAGGTCATTAGCAGCACAGTCTGAGCTGCTGAGAAGAGCAGTTCCTCATGCTTGTTCCTGTCCTGGAACTGTCTCTGCCCTTGTGTCGGTACAAGCTTTTGCACGTGAAATTTGATGGACTGACATGTCTCTTCACAAAGACCGCATTCAGTCGCCTTGAGGTAGTAGCAATAGGAAAAATAGCATGTCAGGTAAACCTCAAAAACATATTTAATTTCTCTCTGTTCTGAATGTATCAAAACCTCCCTTTTACATGTGCTTATGTATCTTTCTATAAAGTGCATCTAAATATAAGATTGAGTGTGAAGCTGCTACTCTGAAATCTGAAAATAGAAGGAATAATTCTAAAATGCATTTCCAGAATAAGTTTTAGTTCTATTTCCCTGACACTTTAAACTTCCATTTCCTTTCTCTACGTCCACTCCATTATAACCTCTGGAAATACACAGTGTAGATACATTCTTTGTCCTTGTTAGCAGCAAGTCAGCCCTATCTGTTCTGCATCACTGCTTAGATGTTTGCCTTTAAGAAAGACTGAAATACTTTCTTTGGCAGGAGATGAGGACTGCAGGTGCTGGAAGAGCAGGAGAGATACTCAGTCTCTGAGATGGTCTCAGTTTTTACTTTAATCACCACATAGATGGATGTTTCTTGCTTTGGCCTGTGGAGCATGAATTCTTTTTGTATGTGCACAACCTTGGAAACATGGGAAGAAGGCTCACCAGAGAACCTCAGAGCTCTTGAAGAGTAGTAGGATTGAGCCTTTTGTATAGAGACTGAGAGTTGTTTACTGGTGACTGGTATCTTAAGATACATAAATAAATCATTAGTATTCTGTCATTCTAAGAATTGAATCAAAGCTCTGCTTGGTCCGTCAGCTGGAATTACTGCTTGCCTTAATTTTTAAATGAACAGTTGAGGTGTCTGTTCTCTGACTTTCACTGCTCTTCCTTTGTCCAGCTGCATGTAACCATTTTTGTAACTAACTTCAGATGTAATGCTCTAAATCCTCTCTTGCTTCCCTTCCCAATTCTAACGCTTTTCTCTTTTCTCTGCTTGCTATTTTTGATTTACCTGTGGCAGCCTTCCGAGTACAGCTGCTACCTTGGTTCAGGATCTCGGGCATCTTCAAGAGCCAGCTCTGCTCGGGCCAGTCCAGTGGTGAGCTCCTCTATTTTTCTTTGTCCCTAAACGGTTTAATTCCTCTGTTCCTCGAGGTCTTCGAGGTCACTGTCCCTTATGAGGCAGTTTCTTATGGTATTAATTGGACCTTCTGGGCAATGCTTAAGACAAAGAAGGGATGAACTAAAGGAGAAATTACAAAACAAAGTAACTTATATGCAGTTGAACATGTTTTTATGATAGAAATATACTTCGGACTTGCATGACAATACTTCATTTTTTTTTTTAAGTTGGGTGTAAAGCTCATTGGCAAGGGTATTGTGAAAAAGACTGGGTTGTTGATGCTACTACTGCATCTCCTTTGGTTATTAAAATCAGGAGACCCTAAATCTTATTGCAGCATTCAAGTAGTTTAGTATCTCTCCATTCAGCAGTATTTTGGTGTTGTGTTGCTGCAAAGCTGCAGGGCTATCCAGAAATTGGATTTGAACGTATTTGTTGGACTGTAGATTACCAGGCACTGCAGAGTCTTTAGCATGGTGAAGTGCTAGGAGGATTACGTGTTCCCAATGTAGCTAGCGTCATGAATTCCTAAATAGTTATGGCTGAACAAGGCTCAAATGCTAAAGTCTTGTCTAACCTCTGTGACTGTAGTTGACCAAGACAAGACTTTTTCCCCTGCTTTTTACAGATATAAAGTAATTGTGTTCTATTTTTATTCAATGGCATATTGCTGCTTTCTCTTTGTGATTGTCCTATCTAGCTGTTTACAACTCTGAATATCTTTCCTGATTAATTTCAGAGCAAAGCCTGATAGTGTGGTGACAGTAGCAGAGTGGAGTAGCGTATCTCATAGAGGAAACGTGCAGCTTACAGTAAGCTAGTCTGTAGCAAAATTAATCTTCCGCTGAGAGTGAGTTTTGAAGTGTTGCACTGAGTTTCAGTAAACTGGCTTTGCTTCATGGAAGCCTTCCTCCTCGTGAAGTTTTAATGTGCTCTTTTTCCTGGGACCTGCCACACATTGTATCTTGGGGATGTGGTAGGTAAAGTGATGAGGAGGGTGATGTCATAAATTAACACCTACAACATGCTCCTCTAGTCATAACATCCTAGTGCCTTTGTTGCATTGCTAAGGAGTTGAAATTTAAATGCTGTAAATGCTGCCTTAAGGACTAATTAAAAAGGAGTATCTGGATAGTCAAAGAAGCTACCAAAGCATGCAACACAGTAAGCTGTAACGTGAACATTTGGAGCCGCCTTCTTCAGTAAACATACATAGCCTGCAGTAAGGAATTGCTTTGTATCTGATGTCCCCCATCATGCTGGTTCCCCCTTCAAACGTAGCCTGCGATTTGAAAAACCATGTGCTCTGGGGGTTTTCTCCTGTAGTTAGAACTGTGCAGCAGGTCTGCATCCCGGTGGTAAAAGGTGCTTGAACTCTCCCTGCAGGGTTACTTCTTGTCATCAGGCAGGGAATAGAAGAGCCTTTTGATCATCAAGCGAGCTCCCTTCTTCTCAGTGAGAAAGAGCTGAATAAACTGACTGGAAGAAAAGAAAATAGAACTAATAGAATAGCTATGTGCTCTAAAGTGTTGGTGTTTCTTAAAGATTGGAGTACATCCACATTTCAAAATTATTTTTTTTTATTAAAAAAAAAGATTTTCATCAGATAATGTATGGCAGCTGATGAGCTATAAATAAATCAGTATTTCAATTATTCTCTGAGTCCCTGAGCTATGCGTTTTTGCAGTATATATCTTACATTAGTAATGCTTCTTAAATGGCTTTGCAAACTGAATTGCAATTATCCCCAAAGCAGAAAATAATCAGAATAACCAGGGATTCCATTAAAGTTCTTTAAGTGTAAGAATTGGTTACCCATACATTGATGTTGGTTTCCATTATGTGGTTTTTGTATGCAGTCTGAGTCATTCATGCAAGTTGCTTACGGTCATCACAACATGCAGCTTGCCCCTCCTGGGAGCTATAGGGGATTTTTTGTTTTTTAATTCTTTGCTTACACTTTGGACTGCTTGTATGCAAGTGGCTGGAGATGGTTAGCTGTGTCAGCACCAACGCTGGAGAGGTGCCAAGCTGAATCTGCTCTGCAAGGAGACAACAGGCACTTTTTTTTTTACGTGGTTTATTGCAGGGTATGAATAGCTTCTGTTATTTCCGTGGCCTTGAAGAAGAGCTGAGAGTAAACGCCATAGTGGGTCGAAAAGGCCCCAGCACAGGGGCTTTGCTTCTCCTAATGCAAGGTAATACAAGCCTTGTTAATGGGGTGGTGTTGCTCTTAAATGTTCTAATTACTGCACAGTGTCAATGCAGCAGCACCTTGTGATTTTTTGGGGGTGTTTTGTTTTTTTTTTTTCCTTCCTGTATTAAACAGACAACACCGTTTCATGTAACTCACAGTAAGGAATCACTTGCCTTGCCTTTTACTAATGGAGGATTTGAGGCATTTTGCTAACATTTCCAGTTGTGTACTTGATCTTGGCAGTAAAGATGCTGAAATAGAGCCCTGTCTTTCAGCGGGCTTAGCAGTGTATCGCTTCCACTCGTACATTCCCAAAATGTCATCTGCTTGGACTTCCTAAAGGAAGAATAAAAATCTCCTTGGATGATGGAGATAACTTACGAGATGGGAAAAAGTGGCTGTTTTTTTCTATATCAGTAGTCTACCTTAGAACTGTTTTAATATTGCTAACCCCCAAAACTGAGTTGTTCCCTACCTTAACGTATCGAGACACATGCTTTCTTGATTCTGCTTTATATATCTTCTGGCATTTACACAAGTAAAGATTAGATTCCAAGTTTACTTTTTAAATGGCTGGTGGAGGAGGAAGGAAAGGGGACATATCTGTTGGGTTGAAAAGCTGAACTTCCAACATGCTTATGTCACTTGAAAGTGTGATAGTTTACAAAATCCACGTACTGTAATCATGAATGCTTAACAGTGAAGTTAAATATGATATGATTATGGGCATTATTAGGCAGAAAACCAAATTTGAACTGTTCTCAATCCTAACTACCATGAAAAATTATATATTGAGAATGAGAATGATTTGATTTAACTTTCTAAATTAAAGCATACAGTATCTTCTTACTGCAGCCCTTAAAGCTTTTCTCAGAATTTTGTTTTCCCCTTCTATCACTGTTCATTAAACAGTGAGCAAAAAGTGATAGTAGTTTTCCTGCTGTGCACAGCTTTGCCATCTTGTGTTCTCATTTGTGTTACCATATTTGTAATACAGTAAAAGCTAGGAAGATACTTAAACACAACATGTGGATATTTGTCTTTATATGTATTTTTAAGAATTCAATATATCTGCATGGAGTTTGCCATTTGATTATTTTTCTTTGACATTTTTCCCATTATACCTACTAGTAATTATTGTCTGCTGTCCTTGCAGTTACTGCAGATAAGCAAATGTATCGTTTAATATTAAGGCAGCACACTTGATAAAAAGTACAGATCTTAAGACTACTGACAGCAAACATCAGGGCTGTCTGCACAGATGGAGGTAAATCTTGTGCCTGAGCTAGTGGCATGTTTTGGCAGAGATGGGCTTTTTAATATGAATTGCCAGAATTCTTTTTTTAATCATAAATTGCTAGTGAAAAGCAATTACTTACACATTTGAAATAGAATGCAGTAGTATTTATCTGAAGACCTTCTGAGCAAAGGAAGGGAAAATAATAGGAGAGGGCACATTTTGCTAGGCTGAGAAGATGATCTTTCATATTAACTCTCTCCCTTGTGGAGTCTCGGACGGCATGCACAAGCAGTTGGCATGCAGCCTAGCCAGACGGGCTGGTACTGACAGCAGCGTGATGGTACAAAGTGCAAGACTGAAATGCAAGTGCCGCTTAGTGAGTGTGCAGTCCTCAGGTCACGCATTAATGCACAGTTGTGAATAGCTTTTTTCATTTGAAGAATGTTATCGTGTTCTCACCAGAAATAAAATGAAGACAGTCAGACTTAATTTTCATGGAAGCAGTTATCAGTGTGCTCAAGCTTTGCCTTCTCTCCTCTACGCTTACAGATTTACGGTAGGCTTGTATCGTAGCCCAGCCACTAACAGTCTGGGTGTGCTTTTGGCCCCCTGGAGTGAGGATTTGCTGCAGTGCTAACTTGCATTTCAGAGACTGATAAGTTTGTTTAAGCAATGGTCGTTGGCATAACACTCATTCCTGAGCAAAGATACTTCTGACAAATCCACTTTAGACCTGACAAAGTTCAGCAGTGATTTTCCCCTGCTGATTTTTAAAGGCTTATTGCTAATCACTAGTGTTAAGGTGCCTCTCATTGGAGAAACATGCAGGAACCCTCTATGTTACTGCCTGCTGCAGCCCAGCTGATCAAACTGGTAAGATGGGGATTATAGGAGGGGTTATACTGACTGCAGTACTTCTTGGTTTTTAATTCCAGTTTTTGTAGATACCATCCTGTGTTCAGCACTACCTATTGGAAGATTTTTTTTTATTTTTTTTTTTTAAGTGTGGGCCATATTTCCATTTCAAACTGCTGTACTACTTTAAGGGCAGGAAATTAACTTAATTTGATTTGTCACCAAGAAAAACCCCTTGCTTGATCTAAGGGCACAACCTTAGATGGAGCTGAGCAGTGACAGCCACGTACTGAACACACTGAAGTTTAATAGGCTGGAAGCTGGAAATTGTGCCTTAGCCCCTATTCCTCCATCAATTTAAAGATCTGAATAATTTTTTCTCGTTACTTGCAGCTGGTGTGTAATGCTTAACTGCCCCAGGGTCTCTGGTCTTTTCAGTAGGTGTTTGAGAGTTGTCTTGTTGGATGCACTGATAGTGCTGCAGGGCTCTAATTTTGACTTGGACGCTCACTGGTGGCAAAGAGCTTCAAGGGTTAACCTGCTAGCTGACTGCGGAGTAGAGAGAGATACTTTTTCAAGCATTATGATAAAATGTTTTTATTATCTATGAAAAATAGGCGATATATCCATATATAGACTTGTGGGATGACTTTGCTCTTGTGAAGTTTCCAGCTGTGGTAAGCCTCTGATATTGCTGACATTTTTGTAACATGGCTCTGGATTTATTCCGAAATTGCTGTCAGAAGAGGCTGAACTCTGATCCCATTGTACTTATTTTGCAGAGAGCAACCTATTCCCCTTGGCAAAACAAAGATGTGCATACTGGAGTTTCTTGGAAAATTATTTTCTTTTTCTGCCTTTTTTTTTTTTACGCACTCAAGTACAAATTGCCCAAATTGTTGGTGAAGAGGGAGGTAATTTGTGATTAGAGACAGACCCATACCCTTGTGGAAATGAAAAATGGTATAATGTTCTGGAAATTAAAGGTCTAGTATCATTAGATGACTTCCTCTTTAGATCTCTTCTAGCAAGTATTCTGTTAGTCCTTTATATTTTCATGTGGAAAAGTCCCAAAGTCAGTATATTTGTATGAAGGCTATGCTGAATATAGTACCATGAAGGTGGAGAGGTTGTTTTCAGACTGTTTAATCATTACAGTATTCTTTATTGAATGATAATACAGAAGGCAAGTATTTTGGGCAAGAATTTCGTGCAACTTCAAATAAGAATAAATTTTTTTTTCATGAACTTTCTCTGTTCGATTTCTTACTGGATCAAATGCCAAAGGGCTTGTCAGGGCCTGGGTGAAAGCTGAAAACCTGGAGTTCCCTCTGGTGGCTGAGTGCTGTTGGAAAGCACAATATATCTTTTTAAAGGCGTGATACTGTGAATACATTAATCTAAAGATGAGCAGAATGAAAACTCTATAAACGTTCATCTAAAATAGGCTTCTGTCTTTCTAAAAGACATTCTTTACAGCTTTTTGGTGTATTACTGCCACATAACCATAAAATTAAATGCTGCTTGTGTCAGACTGACTTTTTGCCTAGAAAAGTGTTGTGTAGCAGGAGGCATCTTCATAACGAAAGGATGCTATGTTAAAATGAGGAACTAGCTTTTCTCAAAACAGATTAAATTTTTAAACATTAATATTTACATAAATTGGTAGTGGTAATTAATGTTTTTGAGGAGAAAATGCTCTGAGTATTCCATTCATGGCACCAAATGGATGTGTGTATCACTAGGGAAAATGAAACCTTGTGGTTGTTTTTTTGGTTTTGGGTTTTGATTTTTTTTTTTCCCCCAAACCATCAGTAACCAAGTTATTTAATAGCTTTAATTATTAAAGATTATGCTGCCTCAGACAATTATTAAGGATTGTTTTGCAATAAATGTGTAGGAAGCTTCACAGGTGTGGTTATGAGTGTACTAAGTAGAAATGTCCACCATATGCATGACCCTCACCACGTTGTCTTCAGCTTTTTTCCCTTTGTAAATGGAAGCTTTTATTTGACTCATTTGATGCATCATTAAAACAGTATCAAGATTTGCTCCCTTCTTTATCTTATTAAAAACTGAGGTTGTGCATTGTTTCAGAAAATAGAGGACATTATGCAAATGGCTTAGGAAGAACAGCATTTTGAGTTGTGCCCTGAACCCATAAGGTAGACTTTGCAAAAGGCTGTATATAAATTTCTGGAGATAGATTTGGGGGGGGTGTGGTGTGTGTATACACTAATCTTTGGTAACACACCAGTATTTACACTGCCACAGCTGTCTTGATAAACAACAACATAGTGTTTGGCTGGGCTAGAAGGCTGCCAATACACCACTTGGAGTTCTCTGGTGTGAAATTAATAGGCTGTTTGCAAAAGGGTCTGAACTGAAGTATCTGCCTTCATTAGCGACCTTCTCTTATTGCATCCAAATTCAGAGATTTATTCTTCCCCCCCAAAAGAACTTTGTGTATTCAGTGTCTTTGCAAAGTTTATATCTAGTGCTTTAAGTCTGGCTTATTTTACTTAGAAGCCTAAGTCTTAAATTTTCTTAATGCTAATCATAGGGAATTTATGAGATGTGTTGTTGGTGTAAAAAGCTGATTTGTAATAGCTACCTCTCCGTTCTGGGATTTTTTTTTTTTCCTAGGATACCGTGGGTAATATGAAAAATGATGAGTGGGATCATCCACACATTGCTGTGTGTAACTCAAAAAAACAACCCTATCCCAAATGTGAACTGATTGGAAAGAGATGTAGTTTTTGAGTGCGTTTTCAGTGACACCTATAAACTTAACCTCGGCTATCCCCTGGCTTCCCCTGAATCAGATCTCTTCTGATTAAGGGGTTTTTTTTCAGTCATTTAAAAAACACTATTCCCTTTGGCTCTTAGGCTCTTGATCTGGAGAAGCCATTAATTTTCTAGAAGTAATATAGGAAACCATCTTGACTGTGGTTGTGCATGTTCCCACAAGTTGACATCTTCTGGTCGTCTTAAGTTCTGCTAAGCTTTTTCTTTCATTCACTCCTTTTTAAACTTAGTTCCATTTGAGATGGAGATACTTACAAAAAGATTCAGTTGAGAAACGTGCTTCACCCCACCCAAGAACAAGGTGAATAATGATGAAACACTTGATTTTAAATTTCTGCTATTGGGAGCATGTATATTTTGTCTGGTTTCAGAGCAGGAAAAAGTTGGCAGGATAGTTCCCATCGAGGGGACAAAAAAAAGTCTGCTCAGGTTGTATGTCAGTTTTGCTCTGTAACTTTCTTTTAAGCATTTAAGCTGTCTGTATCCATTGTAATCTTCTGTACTCCTAAATGCTACTTTGGCTCTATTTTGTTTCTTCTAGGCTAGTTTTAGTGCAGGATCTCCCTTCTGAATTAGTAAATTCTGGTGAAATACTGAAACCATAAGAGCTGTTTATTTAGACTTCGAACTGGTCCCTGGTATTTGACTTGAGTGTCAGTTTTTGTAATCTCAGCCTTACTTTGATCTTTATTTGAAGTCACAGTCACCTTTTGTCTTGAGCGGAGTACGCTCATCAGGGGTTTTAAGCGTTGGATTTCTTTTTTCTTTTCTTTTTTTTCCTGTTCTTCTTTTGGGAGCAGTGCAGACACAGTACAGTCCTTCAAGTCTAACTTGGTACTTTGCTTTTTGGAATGGGGGAGGATGTGCTGGCAGGCTTCAGAGGTAGCCTTTTTTTTTTAGTTAAGGTCCCTAAAAAAAAAAAAAAAAAGTAACTTCAAGAAGCTATCTTGGTCTGGAAATCTATTAATCTTTCAATTTAAAAACATAACCTCTCTACTTGAGGTAGAGTGGAGGGCCACGAAGCTGATCAGAGGGTTAGAGCACCTCTGCTATGAGAACAGGCTGAGAGAGTTGAGGCTGTTCAGCCTGGAGAAGAGAAGGCTCCGAGGAGGCCTTATAGCAGCCTGCCAGTATCCGAAAGGGGCCTACAAGAGAGCTGGAGAGGCACTTTTTACAAGGGTATGTAGTGATAGGATGGGAGGTAATGGCTTCAAGCTGGAAGAGGGTAGATTTAGATTAGATCTCAGGAGAAATTCTTTACTGTGAGGGTGGTGAGGCACTGGAACAGGTTGCCCAGGGAAGTTGTGGATGCTCCATCCCTGGAAGTGTTCAAGGCCAGGCTGGCTGGGGCTTTGAGCAATGCCGTCCAGTAGGAGGTGTCCTTGCCCATGGCAGTGGGGTTGGAACTAGATGATCTTTAAGGTCCCTTCCAATCCAAGCCATTCTATGATTCTACTTAAGTAAATTGTTATTTGGTGTCCATTTGAGGCGTATTTTTAAGTTGTTCTAAAGTAAATAGGAGTAGAAAGAAAAGAGAAAGACATCTGGGGCTTTAAGTTCATGCCTATGTAGGTCTTTGTATTCTTGCATTATTCACTTACAGATCGAGTGCCATCTTCATCTTTGAAACATTGTGATGTAGAATACGGATAAAAGTATTCCTCTGTCTTATTTCATAGACTAAATAATTTTTTATCAATAAGTATATTCCACTTAATTACATACTGCTTAGAAATTTGAGGTGAATTGTCAGACTCGTGGCCTGAGATGCTAGCCAGGACACTGCTGTTCTGAGTGAGCTGGCTGCTTTTTGAGTGGAGAGAAATTGCTAATGAAGTCTTTCAGAGGTTTAGGAATTCCCTTTCTGATATCTTACTGCCTTCACTTCTCCTTTATTATGTAACGTTTCCGTCTAAATCTTTGTTTTACAGATTGAGGAAAGGCCAGAAAAAGACTTTGAGAAGGTAAGAAAGATCTTCTAAATTATTCTGCCAGTAACACTTGCTTCATGTTCTTTTTGGTACGTAGAACTCATTGTGAGTGTACAGAAGTCTTCTAGAAAATCCACCTTGGGGCAAAACTTTGAATTAATGGAGCCTTCCATTACTACTTTTTTTCTAAAGACAAAGTTTTAAACCTCTGTGGTTATTCAGAGGTTAAGTAGTTGACTTTCAATAACAGTTTGAAATTGCTTTAGGCTAAGTCATGTGAATACTGGTTTTGTTTATTAGATTTTGATTATGATAGTACATAAAAAATAATAATAAAGAGGCAGATACTGCAGTAGTGAGAAATTGGCTTAATGCAGAACCCTCAGTACACTGAAACAGTTAATGTGGCTACTGCTGCAGAATAGATAAATATCCATGAAAGGAGAGGAGCTTGAGGTATAGGAAAAAGCATCCACAAAAGGTATTATTACAAGTTTTGAAAATATCTTTCAAGATGACACTAGCCCCTAAAGACTTTATCTCATTTAGAATTAATAGTTAGAAGCTAAGCCATGCAAACTCCTATTTCAGTAGTGTTTAAATACATCTGATCAACCTTTTCTTATTAGTTTCCCATGTTAAATTTTGATCTTTTGATTTTTCTTCTTACAAAGTTACATTTTAATCAAACTTGCATAATATAGAAGTGCAAGGGTTGGTGTAAC
>VYXH01001390.1:123299-136648 GCA_013397275.1 Burhinus bistriatus | reverse complement strand
TGACAAAAATAAATAAAAAAAAAAAAGGGGGGGGGGGAACTGACAAAAACAAACAAAAAAACTCACCCTCGAAAAACCAAACTACAAACCCACAATGTGTCTAGGAAAAAAATTATAACCGTTTTTAACTCTGTGTGATTGTAGGGAGCACGTACTGTTTCAAGTTTATCCGCAGCTACCTTAGCTTCTCTGGGTGGGACTTCCTCACGAAGAGGCAGTGGGGATACATCCATCTCAGCTGATACAGAGGCATCTATTAGAGAAATTAAGGTAAGAAATACTTAAAACCAGCATAAATTGTTAGGAATCTGTCTCATAGCTATGGCTCTTTTGATCAGAATTTGTTTATACCTTGCATTTGATAAATTAATAAACTGTAAGATTACTTAAAAGTGCGGATGTTCCTATTACTGACTATAGAAATTGTCTGTAAGATTTGGGACTGACAGGCTAATAACTAACTAGGACTGTCCCCTGCATTATTATTAAATAGATTAATATTATCTAAAGGATAGTTTAGACTTCTTTCCAAAAAAGAAACTGTCTTGTCTCCCCGTTTTGGCAGTTCTGACAAAATGAATTGTGTGCTGTAAATGAAAAGTGAATAGTTTTACTAGAGAGATGCTGCTGGGAAGCTAGTGTGTATTGCAGGAATATTTGGGTGAAGTCCTGCAGCATATGACAGCGGATCAGACTGATCATAGTCGACACATCTCATCCTAACCTAATGAAATAGGAAATGGACACAATACAGCACGCTGATAGGAGGACTGAAATAATGCAAGAAGCACTGCACTTACTGGATGCTGGTTTGGGGAGGAGGCTGTATTTTTGTAACCTAATTCATGATTCCATGAAGTTAGATGCCTTTGAACAGCCAATAGCTATGCAATCCAGTGTTTGTATCATTGAGTGCTAGTCTGGGTAGTCCATCACCAAATATTTTTTTGTAATCTGTTTTTTAATGCTCCAATCTGAAGACTATTTTAAAATGGGGAATCTGAGTTCTGTTAACTTTCATGCATATGACTTACAACTCTTCTGAAATCACAGCCAGTTAAAACATCTGGAATTTGTATTAGGACCTCAGATACAAGCAGGTCTGTCCCAATTTCAGCACTGTAAAACAGCTGAAAAATAGCCATTTGCTGGTGACCAAGAACAAAAGAGGAGACAGACTGTGAAATAGGATTTATAATTAAATTTAGTGTGACAGATGGTTTTCATACAGTCTTTCCTACATCTCTAGTATAGCCTGTATTTCAGGCTTGCTTTGGCAGCCTGTACCCTTAATACCAGAATTCCTCAAAGACGGTGATAATCCCTGAAAGGGATAGACAAGGGCTGTGTGGCTGCAGCATATAATTGTTGGAGGCTTTGAAGCTGGGTCTGCATCTTGTCCTTAATGTAAACTTCTAACCAAGAAATTTCATTGTCTGGCAAGGCTTCAGGTTAGGATGAGACCACTTAACCTGTGTGGTAGAAATATTTAAATGCAAACTTTGGATACCTGCTTTTCCCTATCAGCTGTGCTTCTGCCCATTAGTTTCAATGACATCATTCACCTTTCTCACCATTTCCCTCAGGATATCTATGAGTTAAAGGACCAGATTCAGGATGTAGAAGGCAAATACATGCAGGGACTGAAAGAAATGAAGGTACTGGTTTACTGCAGACTGGAAGTGTGATCCTTAACACCAGCTAAACATTCAGAATCAGTGTGAGACCTAGAACTGACCTTGCATGCTTTCTTCTGGGAGGGATTGTAAATTGTGTGGAAAGTGTTTCATTAACTGGAAAAGTATCTGTTCTGACCTGGATTGATTGTGGTGAGAAATGCTTCCAAATGTTAACTGAAAGGCTGCTGATTACTATTGCATGTTGTCTTTGCTGTTTTGAGAAGGTAATAATTTTGCTAGCAAATTAAAATAATTAGGGTGGAAGTTTTTATAGTTTCCTAATCCAGGAAGCCTCCCACTATTGGAAGATGAAGTGAAACTCATGTCCTACAGTGCTATGAGAAATTGGAATTTAAAAGCTTCTGTGTTTTTGTTTTGATAAGGTCCAGTATGCATTTGGAAAGTTGTGCATATGAGGTAGTGACTATCACTTTGGTTTCATATTTAGATCATAGAAGACACCCTTAAACAATTCTTGTAACAAAACTTCACGTAACAAAGCTTGTTATGTGAAGAATGAACGCTTACACCAGTTGGGACAAAGGAAGCGCTTACCACTTTCATGAAGCCATAAATGAATTTTGGTGCAACAACTAACTTGTGCATCTGTGTACCACCACCTCATAAGTAAGCAGCAACATGAGTTGCATTTTTTGGAAAAAGCAGTCTTGCAAATATGTATGTAGAAATCCAGGCAACACTTATCAGCATTAATTGCTGACTGTGTCATCAGCTCAATACTGTGACAGGTGAAGACACTGCCATCTTAAGCGAGCTCTCAATGGAAAAAGAGTAGTTTGGCCCTTTTTCTGTCAAACCTGTTTTTTTCGCTCATCCCTGTGTAGCAGGTACAGCAAAACAATCATACTACATAAAAAAATGTAGGTCATTTTTCAATTTATGTCCCTTAGACTGCCTTTTGTGGTGATTTGCACCTAAGCTGCACTGCTTGATGCTAAGAAAACAAAACATTGCATGCTGAAGGAGTGGTGGGGCAGGTACCTTAACTTCTTACTTGCATATACTTCCTTTCCAGCTAATTTCTGAGGTTTAATCCTACCACTGTTTCTAAGTCCTGGCTGCTTGCCTTTGCTTGATATTTCTCATCCTTGGGCTGGAAAGTGCACCAAAACACAGTTTGTGCTTGGAACTGTACAAATTCATGTCCTTAAAGACAAATTCTCTTATTTGTCAATAGAAATGTAAACTAAACTGATTCAACTTAATTTTGTCATCATCTCACCATTGTCATCTCCAGTTCCATTGACTGAATGAAAAGGGAAGTATATGAAACTCACCTGGGCTTAGATGTAATTATTAGAATTGCTTAAATTCTGAGAGAAATTGCTTGATCTGTACACTAAAATGTTGATATGTGTCCTCCTTGTTTGCATATTTGCACTGTTTTGTTAAAGTAACTCGTTTTATTTCTTTATTAAATACTGCGAAGTTTGACTGCACAACATGGGAAATGATCCTGATCTTTATTTTGCCAGGATCTGTTGTTATAAATACCTCAGTATCTTATATTCAGGTCAAGTTGATAGGAGAGCTTTTTGAGACCCTCGGAATTGTCTTGTAGAGTAAATTTGAAAAGAAGGGATATGATATAGGAAACATAATGAAAAATGATACATCAGGTCACAAAAGCTGCAGCTTTTTCATGGCAAATTCTAATTCCTGAGTCAGTATATTTAGTGGTTCCCACACCGCAAGGATCCCTGAAATTTGTGTGAAGTGGCTGTCAAATTGCCTCAATTTAAGGCCTAAGATCATCTAAAATGATCTTAAATCAGGGTCAGTTTACCTTTAAAAAAAAATAAAAAAATAAAAAAAATCCAATTTGTCATCTTCAGCAGCTGCTTTGAGCTGCCAATGTGCAGGGGTAGGGGGAGGAGGGAGAAGGAAGAAAACTCGGAGAAAGCAGAAGCTGAAGCAGCAGAGAACAGGGAACATTTTATCTGAGGTAAGGTTCCTTGCCTGTAAATAGACGTCTGCTGGGAACACAGGGGAGGTTATCCTCACCTTGGGACAGTTGGTAAGCCTCTCTAGCACATGATTAGCACTGGTTTCCATAGGAGTACTCAGCATGCTTGTAGTTAACGCTTAATTTTCTTGTTGAAGGTCTTGATTGGCAAAGTGTCCTTTATAACTGCCTCTAACTGCGTTTGCTTATTCTTTGCAGGACTCTCTAGCTGAAGTTGAAGAGAAATATAAAAAGGCTATGGTGTCAAATGCTCAACTAGACAATGAAAAAACAAATTTCATGTACCAAGTGGATACCCTGAAGGATGCGCTCTTAGAGTTAGAAGAACAGCTGGCAGAATCCAGGCGGCAATATGAAGAAAAAAGTAAAGTATGTATGTAGCTGTGGCACGTTATTTAACAGGGAAATACTGGGGGGGACGGGATGCAGAGACCTTTCAGAGAAGGCAATCAAATTACTGTTCAAGATTTTAAATAAGTTATCGTTTTAGTTACTGTCTGTCACCTCTATATTTGGACTAATAGTTTCTTGGAAAAATTGTATTCTTGTGGAAATGTGATTAGAGGAATATTCAAGAATTACATTGCAGTAAGCATTTTCTTTGTATTTGGGCATATTTTCTCCTTTTTCATGGGATGCAATTTTTGATCAATAAAAATGTCATTTCATTATTCATAGGAATTTGAGAGGGAAAAGCATGCTCATAGCATATTGCAGTTTCAGTTCATGGAAATCAAAGAGGCTTTGAAGCAAAGAGAAGAAATGCTTGCAGTAAGTAACCTTTTTTTTTTTAATGGCTTCTTTGATTGGTATGTTCCCAGTTAGCAGTAGGAGTGTAGAAGGTGAGACACGGAGAATTTTATTCCCTACTCAAGTTTCGCACCTGAAGAAATGCTAGTGTTTCAGGACAAACAGGTTCAGAGCTGACTAATAGAAATAGTACTTTCATAAGTATTATCTGAAGTTGGACTTCTTTTTTTGCCTTGTCCATAATATGAAATAAGCTGCGTTTTGGACAGCTGTTTGTGGAGATACAGAGGAAACCCATGAAATTGTCTAACTTTGTTGCAAGTTGCCTTGTGGATAGTAAGATTGTCTTCAGGAGCGTAGGTTTAGTTGAGCTGTCAGAAACTGTGCATGTAGATACTCTTTAGCACCGGACTTTTTTCATTCTTTGGCATCACTGCAATCTTGAGCTTCTTTGTTAACCTGTTACCTGCTTTCTGTCTTCTTGTTTTGCTCCTATCTCTCAGGAAATCCAACAGCTGCAAAAGAAACAGCAGAGCTATGTCAGGGAAATTTCTGATCTTCAGGAGACAATAGAATGGAAAGACAAAAAAATAGGGGTAGGACTGTCAACTCCTGCAATGTGTTCAGAGTGTCACTATCATTCTCCAGCTGATCCTGCTTTTGCAAAAACTCATGAATAAAATACTCCTTAGTGACTTCGCTTGGTGTGGCTGTCTTCCTATATTACCAGTGAACTAGCAAATAGCAGATTTTGTCTTTGGGCAGTATCATAAAATCCAAGAAAAATTTAGCAGCTGGTCTGACTTCTAAACCTAGGGTAATTTAATTGCTGTGGTACACCATTTGTATTTGCCTTATTGAGAAAAGAAGTGCTATTTATAATGCAATTCCATCAGAACTGAATTTTTGCTTATTCACATTTAATCTGCGGACTGAGCAGAAACTTGAGTATGATACAAAAGCAATAGACCTATTTATGGGCTATTTGGATGAAAGTCTCTAACCCTCCCTTGCTTCTAATCCCTTCCCACCACACTCTATCAAAGCCAAACGGAAACCTGCTCTTAAATGGCTTTCTTTTTTAACAATGAGCACTGAAAGACTATCTGAATATAGAAGGAGAAAGAATCTGGCAACTTGCCCATGGTTGCAATGTCCAATAACTTGTAGGAATTTGAAACTCAAAATTTTCTGATTTTTGTTACTGTTCTATTTGTGTATTTATGTAGAAATATTGGGGGGGTTGAGTAGCAAAATATGCATTTGCACATGGTACATCCCAGTCTAAGGATGATTTATTTGCAACTTTCCAATTAATTGAAATGTGCTGCACCCATGATGGTAACCCATGGAATAAAACCACTAATAAAATCTGCTGGGCCTGCTTTCATGCCATTCTGTTAACACATGGGAATTGCGTTATGTCTTCAATGTACACGCTGAAGTAATGCAGATATGAATTAACTTGTCTAGCAGATAACAATGAAAAGTGGATCCTCATTTGGAGGATCCCTAATGAAGGTTTGGGCTCTGTCTTTAGCAGGAATTCCTGGTTATTAAGCTGTGCATTTCTTGGATTTGAAGTTTGTGTGTGTGTAAACTCGGTCCTTTAATCTGTAAACTTTACCTTTTTCATACATGCCACTTCCATAAATCTCTGAAAATATCTTAAATCTGCTCATTCTTGTTTACACTTGCTTTTCATGGTCTTCACTTGTCTCCCTTCCTTTCTTCACATCTCCTCGCCCTCTGTCTGTGTTGGGAACTCAGGCATTAGAGAGGCAGAAAGATTTCTTTGATTCCATAAGGAGTGAGCGGGATGACCTTAGAGATGAAGTGGTTGTGCTGAAGGAGCAACTGAAGGTATGCAAGAGGAATAAAAGAAACTTTCATTCAACTGCTGACTTTCCTCCTGTACATTTTTGCAGAAAGTTTGAAAATAGAGTTGCTACTAAGCTAGCTTCATGTTGCCTATAAGTTGCTATTTCAGGAATTTTCTGTATAAAGTCCTTCCCTCTAATAATGACAGTGAGCCCTTAGCATAGACTGTAGGATTAAGCAGTTGCTTTTGTAGGAGACACTTCTCTGAGGAACGTTTTATGCAGCAGATGTATGGGGGTTTTTTAAAATAAAAAAAAAAAGGCTGGGATCACATGCTTTCTGTCATCATGGCTAAACTGAGAACTGTAATAATTTGTGCTCTTTTCTGACTTCCAGCCATTTTTAATGGAAGAATTGAAGCAATTGTTTATTCAGAATGTCAAGGACAAGAACGCTTGAACAGTCCTCCCCTTTCTGAGCAGCAGGCTCTAAAGCATTTTTGCTTTTCCACAGAAACATGGAATAATCCCAGACTCTGACATAGCCACCAACGGGGAAACACCAGACATTCTTGATAACGAAGGACACTTGGATTCTTCCAAAAATGTTCCAGGCACAACTCAGGCATTAAAGCCAGGAGGTGATGGGATGCTAGGTAAGTGGTGTATATCCTTTCACATCTTTCTGTCTGTCCATTCATTCATCTTTGCTTGGAGTTTGGGCATTTGTTAGTGGGACAATTAACAAATCACGCAGCATGCTACTTGTCAAGTCACTTCCTATGCATTTTTCTGCTTAATATTTATTATCACTTCAAGTGTGTTGTGCAGTTTCCTGCAAAGGCAGACTTCATTTCCCATTCAAGGCATCAAAGGAAGAGAATACAAATATTACATTACAGATAAGTAGCAATCATTTAGATTACTATTTAAACCCTGAATTTGAAAATTGTCCCAGAATAATCCTACTGTTGTTCAATATTTTTCAGCACGTCTTAAAGAATTAGAAAAAAAGCTTTTTAGTTTCCTATAAAGAACTTGTATGTTGATTCATTTATATACTTGAGAACCGTAAGTGTCTGCTGAACAACAGTGCTGGGCACTGTTAAAACGCACAAATGTATGAATTCTTTGTTCTTGGTATCTAGTACTATTGACTATTTCATATTAACACTTCAGCATTTTTACTTGCTATAACAGGATTAACATTGGTAAATTCAAAGAAGGTAACTCTGAGATGGAGAGTTTTAGGAAGGAGAAATCTGGTTGGCAAAGCTTTGTTCTGATGCAGTTGTGATGAATGGCCTCTCAGAGAGCTATTACACTAGTGGAAGGAAAAGAAATAATAGATTTTTCTGTTGGTTTTGTTCTAAATGAACATACTAATAAATAGCAACAGGCAGCCAACTATTGCAATTGCAAGCTATCTTGCTTTTAGTTGTTGGCTGCTTTATCCTCACTCAGCTGTTGTGTGGAAACAATATGGAACACCAAAACCAAGGTAAGGGTGTATTTTTAAATGTAACATGTTTTCTATCTCCCTTTATTCTGGGTTTTTTTGGAAATAGGTACAACACAGACCCAAAACCTATCTGCTGAAAGCACAAACACTGTTGTTCTAATACCTGTTGCTTCTAAATACAACTTGAAGAAAAACTGTTACAGAGCGCACACACATACACACCCCCCCCCAAAACCACAGAAGTCCCCATCCCTTTGGCTGGATGAAGTGGCTGTAAGGGGCACTAAGTGCCTGAGGTTTGGTCTGTGTTGGTAATGTTAAACAGCTGAACCATTTGCTTGCCAAACAGATTTTACATTCAGCGTTTGTCATATACACTGATGATGCCTCTTTATGATACTTAGGAGTAAAATTACTGAAAAATCATGGATTACTTCATTATAATGGCATCAGACACACTCTTGCATGCATAGAGTGGTGTTAGGGTTAAAGTTGTAGATAATATTGCTGAGGAAAAAATAATCTTTACTGTTAGTATTACATCTGCAAGTATTACTGTTAAATTGCACTGCTTGAAATGGTGGTTGTCATCTACAAAAGCTGTACTTCACACAGCCAAGAGCATAAATCTTTTACTTTACAAAAACACAAGCCAGCACCAGAGACTTCCTGTTTTGAGAGGGTGGTGGTGAATTTCACTGATCAAAAACCCTGGACCCTTACTAATTCAACTGCTGCTTTGCCTCACGTAATTGGCAAAAGCTGATCTTTTATTAACCTATTCTTTGATTCATTCTCTTTTGGGTTTTAAGTGGGGAGGTAAGTGCTGTGGTGTGGTCCCTTCAACTTTCTCAATGGTCTTTTAGGCAAAGCCAATGAAGTGGACATGAAAAATGAGATTTTGGAGGATGTGGGGAAAAGAGAAATCTTGCAGAATACTGAGCGTGAGGAACACAAAGAGGAGTCTGAGGAGCAGGAAGTACAGACATTGCATGCTGATGAAAATGCAAAGGCAGAAAAAATGGTTGAAGAATGTGATGTCCTGTCAACAGTGATGTTACCAGATAGTAGGTTTACAGAACAAATTCAAAGCCTTACAGAACATATATCAGGGAGCGCTTCTTCAAATGATGATGATAATGACACAGATGATTTGAGAAAGGAGACCGAGTCCACAGGCACAGCAGTCCAACAGCCTGTTAGTACAGAGGCTGAACACCATGACTTAAATGCAAGGGCAAATCAGAACTTGGAGGTGGGCTTTCTGCAAGGTGATCAGATTTTTGAGACTCCTCAGGAAATGCCTAGTGTCTTAGGTACAGAGCATGAACTGGAAAAAGCTGCAGCCAAACAGGAAGAAGGAGAGGATCTTAAAACTAGCCATGGCCTGAGTGGCAATGAAATAGATCAGGAAGCCAACATTGCAAGTGAGAGCTGTGAGTTGGTTTGTAACCAGGCAGGGCTACAAGAGGTTACAGTAGCAGGCTTCCTTAGTGAAGAGATAAATGCAGAGAGTCGCGTTGAGGGATGCCAGTGCTCAGAAGAAAGTGCTGAAAAGAAGGTTACAAGTGTCTTGGAGGCAGAGCTTGTTGAAAGCAAAGACTGCAGTAATGCAAGAATTGATAAAACAGGAGGTGATAGAGCTGAAGAAGAAAATGAGGTTGGGAACACAGTTCAGGGTCAGACGAGGGAAACTGAGTCTGTGGATTTGGAGTCATGTGAAAGTGGTGTCCCAGCAGATACAAGTGAAAAGGAAGGTGGAGGAGATCAGGCACACATCCAATCAGTTTCTTCAGAGGACAGTCTTTCAGCATCATCAGAGGAACAAAATGTGCAAGATAAATCTGAACTTGAAAATCCTACGGCTGAGAAGGATGGACAGAAGGAATTATTAATAGAAGAGTTGGAGATGTGTTCAGATTCGGCAGAAACAGGCAAGCAAGATGAGGTATCTGTGGAGGCTGTAAGCTGTATTACTGAGGTAAAAGGAAGTGTGCTGCAGCAGGCAGAGCCAGACACAGATGATGTGAAAGAGGTGACGACTCAAGAAACCACTTTAGACCCAAGTCTTTCAGATAACAAAATTAAGGAGTCAGAATTGGAAACAGGGGACGAGTCTGGGAAAGGAAAGGAAAGCATGACAGAATGGGTAGAAGACTTAGAGCCAAAGGTAGAAGTTCAAACAGTTCAGTGTAGCGAAGAAACAACAGGTGATACAGTGGGAGAGAAAAACATTAATTTAGAAGGTGAAGCACAGAATGTAGTTAAACAAGAGGAAGGTGAATCTAAAGAGGAGTCAACTGTAGATGTTAGCGTAACTACTGAAAACAAAGTTGATGAAGAAACACTGAAAGAAAATGAGCTTGTATCTGAGGAAGATGCAAATAATTCCCTGGCACAGAAAGCTGAGCAGGATGAAAATGTTAGTGAACAAGTTAAATTGGAGGGTCAAGCAGAGGTAAGACTGGAAGATGATGGTGATGCATTTGATTTTGATGAAGAGTCAAAACAGATACTAGAAACTGATGAAAAATGTGATGGAGAGAAAGCTGATACACAGAAAGAGGGTGATGAAGCAAATGGTGCTGTTGGAAAAACTGCCCCAACAGACAAAGCCAGAGAAAGAACAGACAAAATAGAAACCAAAGATGCCTTGACTGAAGATGACAACTTCCAGCATAAAAAAGGAGATGAGCCTGAAGAGAGAGGGTGCTTGCAAGAGGAAGCATCATGGAAAACCGACGAGAAGACTGATGTGATGGAAGATGAAATCAAAGCATCAGATTCTAATAAAGTGGAAAAAATACTAGATGAAAATGTTTCAGAGCAGGATTTGGGAAGTGCTGGCAATAACAGGGATGAAAGCAAGGAGGATTTGCAGGGTGGTAGAAGGGGTAAGGGTAAATCCAGAGATGACTGTACAATATCATAATTTCAAAATCTCAAGACTGCATGAATTATATGCCATTTCATCAGTCCCAGTACAGCAGCATGCACTTTGCACAACACATCAGACCTTAGCAATATTCTTAAAGTTTTTTCTTTATAGGTAGCTCTCATCATAATACAATATTATGTAAGTGGTAATGATGTAAGTATTAAGTTGTTCACTGACGTACCTAGCCACAAGAAATCCTGCGTGGCTTTGGTTTTGCTGTGTCTCAGGTTTAAAGTTTATCACCAAAAGTGCAAGCTTCACAAATCCGACTATTCAGACTATCTTGCAATTAAAGTACTTTTAGTGTGGATAACTGCTACTGAGGAATTTCTATAGGAAATTCTTTTTTTCTAGCCTAGATGATAGATGTCTTGAATGTACTTATGTGCATTGGACCTTTGTGACTTATGCGCATGCTTATGTGTACTTACACACATTAGATCTACAGTAAGTACATTAACACTTCATGAAGGAACTCAGTAGATCAGAAAGACTGATCTGATGTTGGAACTTCTTTCTGAATGATTAAAGCCTAGGAACCAATTTGGTTTTTTTACTATGGAAAAAAAAAAGATACTTTCATTCCATCTTGTGTGTATTTCTAATATGGTCATATTCCAAAATATAGTTAGAGCACTGTGAATGTGCTTAGTCTAAACACTCTGGAAGAACAATATACAGTTTGAAGAAAGTGCAACATACAGATCTTAGTTTCCTGAAAGGAATAAATGTTTACTTCATCTAGACACTTTGCACCACAATAGGCCTTTTACACCATGTCTCACATGGCTTTTTTTTATTTTTTTCCAAAGAAAGTGTCAATACACACTGTAATGTGTGCTTAGGTTTGCTGTCAAGTACTGTCTAGCTATGAATATATAAATTATCTATTTTTCCAAGAAGTTT
This sequence comes from Burhinus bistriatus, assembly GCA_013397275.1. Classification (NCBI taxonomy): domain Eukaryota; kingdom Metazoa; phylum Chordata; class Aves; order Charadriiformes; family Burhinidae; genus Burhinus; species Burhinus bistriatus. The sequence goes on along the minus strand of VYXH01001390.1, from coordinate 125,106 downwards.
TTTGTTTAAAATTGCATTTCCTTACTGCGTTATTTTTTGCAAACTATGATTCTGAAGGAATGTTTTTATCTCTGAAAAATTCTTACCTCTTCCTTTCTGGAAAGAAGACAACTTTGCATGTCTTAATTGTTGTTGGATATCAGACCAAAGATGATTGTTCTGCATACTATCCCCCGTGCCTTTTTGAAAAGCTGGATTGCTTTGAATTGCTGGCATAAATTAGACACTTTGACTCCATTGGTATATTTCTTCTTGCATCTCTGCTGCTGCTTGAGAGGAAGAGCATGTTTTGCATACTTAAAAATTCATTTAAAGTTGTTTTAAGCAATGAGCATCCCAAGGGAATGCAAGTTGGGGGGGTAGGGGGGTTATGGAAGGCTGTATTTTTGTTGATGTTACAAAGTTGATGGAGTACAAATGGACTGCAAAATTTCAAGATGTATATCAAAATGTACTGAGCTGTATATAATTGAAATAAACATATTTTATACTTTAAATTGCCTGTCCAGAGCACTGTTTATAAATCTACATAAATATTTTAATCTATATAATTTCAGAAAACATTTTTCTGCAGCTTTGTTAAATTTATTGCGTTGTGCTACATAGCTAGAGGAGCAATCTTACTAGGGATGGGCAGCCTTGCTGTTTGAGGACCTTTAATATATGATGGCACCCTTGACTCTAAACATGTAACTCCTTCCATATGGCTTCTCTCCAACGTACAACAGTTCCCATATGGTTTCTGTAAATATTAGCAGTTAGTCTTCCTAAGGGTTTACACTAAATGCTAATCTAAACAGTCATAGATCTAAAAGCATCTTTTCTTACTATGTAGCAGTCTTTATTTAAAGCTTTATCTCTGCTATACTTGCAACAGTAATATATGGTTTAAAGCTGAAAGTATTTTAAATGCATTTATATTTAAATGTTAAGTACACTTAAATATATAATTAAATGTGCTTACTGGGCTTCACCTATACTTGTGGATGGATCTATAAACAACTCTGAGTTAAATTAGGCACATGTCAGTATTTCCAGTATCTTTTGTACAAGTTTGTTTCTAATGGAAATCCTTCTGGATAGTTGAAGGAATTAATTCTGACCTGTTTTTAACTAGCTTTTCCACTTCAGAAAACAAAGCATCTGTAACATAATTCGTTTCTAAAGCCAAGTCACAGAAGGCGAAATAATGACAACGCTAGTCTTAACTAACTGTCCATGTGCCAGCATTTTATCTCACAGTAACTAGCCAGCTCTCAATGAAACTAGGGGAGGAGCAGGAACATGGACAGGCAATGAAGAATAGCTGATGTACTATAAGTCCATTCTTGAACATTAGCTGCTTGGGACCTGCGGCAGCTGTTCCCTAACTGCTAGAATTGGGCAAGTACTGTGGAGAAGGGGGTCATGGTGTTCTTTATCTCTTTGGTTTTTGCTTGAGTATACGCACATCGAGGGATAAATCATCTTGAAGATAAAGGGAACTCCTAGATCTATATTCCAAATTTGATAAATATTATATGCCAGCTAGCATTTGAGGGAAATGTGTGCCAAAAGAGAGAGGGAGGGGACAGTGTCTCAGGAGGAATTCCCTAGAAAATGCATCTTTTGTAAAGTTACACAATTGAAAACCATTTTTGGCATCTTCCCTACAATATCTAACAGATACAAGAAAAGCTCTAGCTTGTCCTTTTCATTGGTTTTGACTTTCAAAAACAAGAAAATATCAAAATCAGTCTTCTCATGAAGTCTAACATGAAACCAAGAAATCATGAGATAAACTAACATCAAGATTTGTATTTGCTGC
>VYXH01001390.1:112204-123245 GCA_013397275.1 Burhinus bistriatus | reverse complement strand
TTTTTTTTTTTTTTTGAGCAGGGACAGTCTGCTGATGTGTGCTGCAGTGAGCACCACTGTCAGTGTAAAGACTTTTGTCTTTCAGAATAGCTCCATAGATCCAAATGCTCGCTGGGTTTTCTGATCAGTACCTAGTGGCACATGAAGCCTGTAGCCCAGGTTTGCGCACTACTGCGAATTCAGAGCTAGCCTGAAATGCTTTCAAAAGCAGTAGCTGAAGAAACTTTTTTTTTTTTTTTACTTATTCAGCAAGTGATAGTGAAAGGTCTTGGTCATTATTTCCTTTATTATGGAAGAGAACAGCCCTCCTATCACTAGGGGATGTTAGGTCAACTGTGCCACTGAAGCAGCACCCTAGTTAGCAATACCTTGAGCCAACTGCATTACAAAGGTAATGAAAATAGTCATTTGACTTACAAACAGACCTGTACAGTAGCAGAAGACACTGGTAACCACCACCGCTCCCACCACCACCCCAAGTCTGTCCTGCTCTCTCACAGGCCTTCCCAGGGCCCAACTCCTCCCATCAGCTCTCTGTTAAGCTCGTTTGCATATGAAAGCCATGAACTGGTACAGTGAGTAGCCTAGGAATCATGTTACCAAAGTTAAATTTAAGTAAGGTCAATGTCACACTCTAATTATTCATTGTAATATCTTCATATAAAGCAAATGAAATAAGGATAATGACTGTTACAGATGAGAAGTGTAATTAGCTGCTTCATGTCCTAATTCAGTAGATTACTGTTTTCTGCTCACCTGTTTCTCAAGGTCCTCACATCCTTGATTTGTTGGAAAAGCATCTCCTAAATGCAAAGATAAGGTGGCTCTGCAGAGATATCTGTTAAACCTAAAGTAAGTTTTCTGTGTTAGTGTGGGAGTAAGATAAGTGAAACCTAAGAGACCTTCATCTATAGATGCAGAAAACTTTTCTACATGGATGGCAATTTTAGAAAACTAATTTTTTCTGTGGTCTTGTAAAGCCTGCTGTTGGCATGTCATCTGTTCCAGTGGGGTGCACAGATGTCTGTAATAAGGGAAGAGAGAACTGATGGTGAGATCGGATTTGAAGGCTCATCCCAAAATGCTAACATCCATTTTGCAGGGAAAGGGACTGGGGGAAGCTGATGTATTTCCTTACTGGAAATGGGAGGAAGTGTCCTTTCTTCAGGCAGGCATATTTCACCACTCAGCAGTGCTTGTGCTAATGAAAGTTACTTAGCTGTGTGCATGACTAAGTTATTTTACAGGATCAAGGTGGATTATTTGGCCTGTTTGGAGTCAGTAAACTTGGGTTAATTTTGTAGTGGCCTAGAGGTTTCCTTCTGCATTAGTCCTTGTTCTCTTTCCAGTTCTTAGTAACTTCATTTCTTGATGTCTGCTGACCTATGACTCCCAACCCTATCTCCAAGTCTGAATATCTCTGACCTTTCTTTTAGTGTTTGCTGTCCTTGCTTTCTTCACTGACCTTTATTTTTCTTCCCTTTCTTTCATCTTTTACAGAATTTGTCTTAAGCTTCCTTTCCTTCCCATATAGATATGTGAAACTGTTTTATTATTTTGAAGGGGTTTATACTTGTAAATTTTCATTACTCTTGATAGTTTACAAAAATGTGGTTTGTTTGTTCTTGTTTTATTTTGTTTTTCCATGTCAGTGCTCAGGTGTAACAATGTTGAGTGTGTTACAAATGGCTAAAAAAAAAGGATAGGACTGGAGGAGGTGCAAAATGAATGCATAGAACTACTGAACGGGGATGTCACTTTAAGATCTGTATTTGGGTATTGCATCAGAAGCCAAGGTAAAGATTTTATTCCATGCTCTAGAATGACTGTTGGTATATGGGAGCTTGTATACCCAGGAGGGGAATGACTTACCCCATTATTACTAGCTAATGGACTGTACATGTTTCCCATATAGAGGGACTTTAATTTGAAAACTTCAGTCTTCCCCATGATTTGATTCAATATAGACTCTTTATTCCCTTCACTTCGTGTGTTAACAAGAAAAAATGGTGAACCATAAGACTTTGGCCTGTTCAGGATTTCACAGTGAATGAGGATGACAGTGTTGGTATTTTTAAAGCTTTTAAAAAATACTTAAGTCTATCAACAGAATTTACCTGGTAAAAGCCCACCAGCTTTTTATCTGCAGTTTGTCAATTGCTTTCCTTATGTTCACAACAAGTCCTTTTTCTTGAGTGACCTTTGGTTTTTAACTATTTAATTAACAGGCCAGACATTAGATGCGGAGTTGAGCTCAGAACACCCACTGGCTTGCTTCTGCACATGTGACTGCTTGCTGGCAAGGGAGGCAAACTAGATAAAACTGCGATAAATATACATGTCAAACTTGTGGAGTAAGACCTGTCTGAGGTCAATGTATCCTCTTCTAATAAGAATATTTGAATCCTGTGTTCCAGTGTACTTTTGTTGAGGTGTACCTGAACAAACTAAGGTTGTTAATTAGTGAGGTAAAGTAATCTTAGTGATATGAAAATTTGTGAGTACCTGCTAATATGGTTTCACATTTTGCATCCCTTAATAGGGAAGAAAAAACCCAAGTGATTTGGTTACTTCTATTTCTTTTTTCCATTGTCTCATGCTGTAGTCTGCACTTTATTAATCAATGCCACACATAGCCACGTGCTGATCTGTAGCACTTCTGAGTTCCAAGTGTAACACAACAGTTGGTCCAGATTGCCCATCGCGTGCTTGATGTTTGACCAGGAGAATTGACTATGAAGGATTAAAGAGAAAAGAATGTTTTACCAGGCTGCTGCATTTGAAAGAAAAATAAGTTAATGGGCAAATGTTTTTCTGGTCACAATACTGGAGATAACACAAAATGTTATTGCCATGCTGTTTAGTAAAAGAAGTGAAGATTTAAAGTGCTAAGAATGTGCTTCGCTATGATTATAGGTGTTTACAGTATTTTCACTACGTTAAACTGTAAAGATTTGAGATTTTGTGTTGCAGTTGTGTTTGACCCTAGAGTTCTTGCATGCTAACCTAACGTAGAAGATTAGCCTCTTTGCATGCAGCTGGGTGCTGCTACTGCCGTGACAAGCATGTTCTGTGAGAATGACATAACCTCCCCTGGCTGCAGCCCCTTCCCAGCCCTGTCTGTGGCCTCATTTCCTGTGGTACGTGCATAACTACCTTCATCATTAGTTTCACTAACCTTAATGGTTCAGTCTTACATCAGATGCACTCTGAAATGTGTGGCTCAATCAAATCAGCACTGAACTTTCAGTTTTCTCTTTCAGACAGGCTGAAAAAACTCATTGATGAACGAGAATCTTTACTAGACCAGGTAATCACAGGAAAACTGAAATGCTGTGTCTTTACTAAATGTGTGATAAGAATAGTAGATGTTAAAAAAATCAAAATAGCCCTAACATAAGGTATAGAATAGCAGTGCTGTTGCCTTTCAGAATGTGTGCTGGGTTGCTCTTGCTGAGGACTTACAGCATTGCTTGCCACTTTATTCTTCCTCTGAAACATTTCTCCTGTGCATTAACTCAGGATATAGGGGAAGAAAGATAAGACCCAGTGTGCCTGTTCCATGTTGCTAACCATCACATTCAGTGCTCAGAGTATTGCAGATTGCTGTCCTTAGTCACCTAAAACTCCTCCATGACTGTTTCTGAAAAGTAAGACTTCAGATTGGCCAAGCCTGAGGGAAAAACAAATACGGTCCAGAAGCTGTAGAAGCAAACTCTGTCTCCAAGAGTAAGCCTTCCCGATTGCTGGGTCTGTGGGCAGTGGGCCATTTGAAAAGAAAAGCTGGAGGAATTACAGCAGATGAGTAAATATAAATTAAAGTAATTATGGCTGGTACTGTAATATTGCATAGCTTAATAAAAAAAATTTTAGTTGATCTGTTTCTCTACAGGATGCTCTATGGATTATATCCTTGGCCTTGAGACTTCATACACAACCACACACTGTTTTGGGTTTTTAAGAATGTTTTACGTGAATATGCCTACAGAACACTTATGTCTTTTCTTCCACTCGTTATGGTTGGTCCTGAACATAAGCACTGATACTTAAAATATGTTGAGTCATTTGCCAAAAAAATTTCTAGGAAATTATTTTGTAACAAAAGTTTTTTGGGAATTTAGGTTTTAAAAAAAATAATATTTTGTTTTATAATACTTGAGTGAATTTGAGTATTGAGCTACCATTTTCCCTTATTTTAATAACTAATTATTTTGTGTCCTTCAGGTTAAAAAATTAAAGGGACAACTGGAAGAAAAGCAAAAGAATGGCAAGATGGAAAATACACAGTCAGAAGATGAAGTTCTAGAAAATGGGACAGATATGCACATGATTGACCTCCAAAGTGAGCTACATTTTGATTTTAAAAGAATTTTTGTGTCCTGCATGTGAGTGAGAAAGCATATCTGTACAATAAACACACGACTTTAAGTAAAAATGAGCCTTCAGTTCTAAGGGAGCTTCAAACTGGGAGCCAGTCATGCACCTCTACTAGAGTTGAGGGAATGATTATCCTTTGTTTGAGCAAGGTTGCCATGGGAAATCTCCCTTATGTGCCCCAGGAGAGCTGGGTTCAGTTCCTGATTAATTCTGCTTTCAGAGTGGTCAGAAGGGAATCGGTCGAGACTGGGAATAGCACCTATCTGCTGAGCACTTTTTTGACAGAAGAGCACTTGCTGCTCTACCACTGCCCCAAGTAGATTCCTGTAGCATGGAAATTTTATGACAGACTTGTTAGGCACTGTTAACACTTGTTCTGACATCTCTGATAAATCTGCAATTCTTTTAGGAGATGCCAACAGACAGATCAGTGATCTCAAATTTAAACTAGCAAAGTCTGAGCAAGAGATAACAGCATTGGAGCAGAATGTAAGTTTTTGGCTTATTCTGTTTGTTTAGGCATGGTGAGAATGCAAAGAGAAAGTGTATTTTATTATATGATAAATGAAATCATGATCGCTGTGATTTTCCCCTAAAACAAGAAGCAGGGGTGTTGGAGCATCAGGGCTACTGCACTTAAGTCATAAAGACTAAAATCCTTTCATTTATGTATGGCGAAGAGTGAATATATTATTCATTTTTACTGAAGGAAAAACATTCAAAGACAAAAGTATATTGAGAGCAATTACTGACCTATTCAGAATACTTTCTTATGCCTAGCTATTGACAATTTTTAAATGGCTTCTGGCATATGATGTACTATATATGGATTTTATACAAGACTGTTCAATTTTGACTGTTTGCTGTTGTCCAAAATATGTGAGCGATACTCTTGCTAAAATAAATTTAGTCAATGGACTGTATTTTTTTTTGTTGCTGGAAGCATTTTAAATATGGATACGTATAAAAGGTCTGAAGTAAGTTGCCATGGCCAGGCTTCCCTGGTATATTTTTTCCCCTCAAAATATGCCTTTATTTTATTTAAGAAAAGTGAGCATCTCTCTGGTTATTTCTCAACTACTAGTGGAAAAGTAAAGCTTCAGAGTAACTTCTTGGTACAGCTTTTAATTCAGAAAATTTGCCTTCACCTTAGGTAATACGATTGGAAGGTCAGGTAGCCCGATACAAAACTGCTGCTGAAAATGCTGAAAGAGTAGAAGATGAACTGAAAGCAGAGAAACGCAAACTACAGAGGGAGGTAACTCTAAATGCAAACTGTCACAGGCTAGCAGTCAGCCTGCACCGCATGGGGGGAAACCTGTTTGATGCATTTTAGAGGAGGAACTAGCCTTCTTGGCAGAGCAAAGAATAAACATTGACTTTTAAAATTGCTCTAGTTATTCGTTCTAAATGCTTGACCAAACTTTCAGCACTCAAACTGGAGTAACAGTCACAACTGTGAACTCCAATGGCCTTTCACCATTCCTTCCAAGACTTGCGATGCCTTGCTTTGTACCAGAGTTGGTTCTCTGGAGCAAACTCAAAGTTCTACTTGTACAACTTGAATCTAGAAGCAGCCTTCAAATGCTCAGGTTTGCATGCTACTTTGCAGCTGTGAATGTTCACGTGGTTCAACATTCATCAAGCTGAAGAATTCCTATTTCTATTTCTCTGTCCTTGTCCTTTATTGTACATGAAGGCTCATTACTTTGGGTGTTATAAATTCTGTGTTTGTAAATACAAATCACTGGTCTTTTTAGAACATGTGATTCGGAAATTATAGCAGTAGAAAGTTGGAAATCCTGCTGTAAGGTTATTTTGGACGCTTTATTATTTAAGCACAATGCCACACCTTACCAGGAATGACAGTCTAAACTTGAGTGCCAAATGGATGCGAATCATTCTTATTGAGTTTGTTTTTCTTGCTCTGTCAATCTATTCATGCCTGTTTGCTGTAGTGTGTCCATCTGCAAACTATGTTCATGTATCTCTCTCTTAAAACACTGCATCTTCAAGCTGTCTATAATTTTGACCTTATTTGTCTTACCAAACTTCATGTTCTCTCCAAGTAGCTACTACAATTAGCTTAAATATGTTTGTCAGCTTCTTTCACACCTGCCTCCTGAGTTTTTTTTCAGTGTGGCTCTTTGCTTTTTCTAAATACTTCTCCTGCTCTGCTGCCTATAAATACTGCTCTCTGCAGTCCACCTCTCTCTCCTTACCCCCATCCCATGGAGGGTTTTATAGAAAGCTAAGGCACCAAAGTCATGGTTGTGGCTGTAGTTCTGGGAACCAGAAACATAAAAGCCAGGCAGCAAGACAGGCATATGTAACCCAGCGGATATCTCTGAGCATCTGTGCCTCTGAAGTTGAGGCGAACTCTGAGCCATTTGTTCAACATTCTGTAAATACCTTGGATTCTTGGCACTGTGCTTAGGAAATATCAAAGCAACAGCACAGGCAGTTACACAACATTTACTTTTAACTCTACTAATAGGAATTTTCAACTGCTTTATCTTGTGAGGAAATCCCAGCAATATGGCCAGTTAGTGTTGGTAACTACAAACCTTGTTTTATCTTTGGAAAGGGAAAACATGAAAGTCATGGGTTTTTTTCTGCTTCCTTCCTTCAGCTGCGTTCAGCATTGGATAAAACCGAAGAGCTTGAAGTCAGCAATGGTCATCTAGTAAAACGCTTGGAGAAGATGAAAGCCAACCGGAGTGCTTTACTGTCTCAGCAATAACCGCCACCTTTCGATGGGAGCTGCTACTACTTGACAGAATCAGAACAACGTTGCAGATGCTTCTGTCTCTTGCTGTCCGGGATGCTTTGTGTCATGCCTTCTGAGAACAGGCAACCTCAACATTTGCTACATGCCACCCAGCTGTGGTTCTCTCTACGCAGATTCAAACCTACTGCACTATATACATAGGAGTAGCTGATCCAAATGGCTGTGCCTGTGGGAGCCCTTCTACACTGTTCTTTAGGTACATTTAAAGTACAGTATCCACCTATCATATAAGAAGCACATCGGGCGTTGCGTTAAGTTCTCCATCCAGAAGGCACAGCAGCCATTTATTGCCATTTAAAATGGTATTCAAAGAAAACACTTTAACTGGACTGGAATTTTGTGTCTTGCTGAAAATTTAAAACAAAAAAACACTAAGTTTTTGACTTTCTCATGACAGTATCTGTAATTTAGTGACTATGGTAGAGTTATTCATAGTAGGTTTTTCATTTACAAATCACTGTGGAACCACAAGCCATTACAAAGCAAAACTCCTTCAGTGGAAACCATGGAAGAAGATGGTCTTGGAAGCAAAAGTGACCTTAAATGACTTTGCCAATAAAACAAAGGTGTTTGGAGGGATTTTTGCACCAGTTGAATCATAAGACTATTTTATTTCAGGGTAAATAGGCAATAGCTTCATTGAATTTTCAACTTTTATTTGTATTATTTAATCCCTATTCTTGGAATTGAATTAAACTACTTTTAAAGGATGTAAAGTTGCATTAATAAACCAGCATAAGTCCGTGTTTTAAGAAATGGTGGATTTTGCACTTAGATCACTCACTTTGGTGCATTTGTCAAAGCAAGTGTCATTTGCTTAAACAAAGTATGTAATGGGTTTTTTACATCAGAAACTATCTACTGGTCCATGAACTACTAGGAAACTATGCCACTACAAAATACAAGTCTAATTTTTTAAAAAGTAACTGATAAGTAAAGAAGCACTTTAGAAAATATTCCTGTGTATGGTTTTTCTACAAAGACAGAAATAGCGAATTGTTTCCGTCTAAGGTCGTTGCAAAGATTTTCCACTTTTCATGAAAAATAACATAACCAATAAAAATGTTGGAGGCAGTTTATTATACACAGCTAGCACTACAGCTCGGGTTTATTGGAAATAGTTCTGAATGTACTACTCAAAGGAGAACAGCGGTTACCTGAAGAATAAAGCTGTCCTTCCCCCTTCAGCCCTAACAGAAAAGCTTGTGAGTAAGGCAGGTGACCAGTCCCTTAGGAACCTGCTCACGCTATGAAACAGCATCTCCTGCTCGACAGGAGCAACCTTCTGTCGATGCTGACTTCCTCAATAGATACGGTTCTATCAAGCCAAATCCAGACCTGGGAGACCATTTCTTCTTAACTTGGTCTTCAGACTTTCCAGTCCAGATCTTTCCCTAGCCTCTTCCTCGCAGACTGGAGTTTAGAGTATAAACCGCTGCTATGTTCAACGTTAAGAGGATCGCTGGTATCTTCTTAGAGCACCTTCACAAATTAAATAAACCAAAAACAGTGCCTGAATGTGTTTCTCTGGTTTGGCTAGAAAATAACACCTGTTGCTTCATCTCTTCTGAGTGCACCTGGAAATTTAGGAATGAAGTACTGAAATTAATATTCCAGGGAAAGGATGAAGTAGGTTGTGGTGTTTTGGTTTGGTTTTTTTTTTTCTTTTGTGCCCGTGGGGAAATAAGTATGTCCTTGTTGATCAAATGTGGTGGAACATGGGGATTAAAGGAATCTTTTAAAAGAAATTTCCACTCCAGTTAGGGCTTTGGGTTCTTTTTCTATTTTTTTTTTTGGTTTTTGAGAGGAACATTCAGGTGCAGAGCCAGGTTTCTTGTGGAATACCTCAAAAATCGCTGTGGATACCAATTTACAATTTTCTGTGGTTGACTTGTGTAATTTCTGGTGTACAAAGCCTCTGGGGCCTAAAAAATGAACTAAGGGTTTTTCAGAATGCAAACAAACATGCTAAATACAATATCTTACTGATGATAAGATGTGTGTGATTGCCACCGGTCATCTTTATTTGTGGTAGCAGTGAAAACTGTATCTCCTTTGAAGAGTCAGGAGAAACAACCTAGCAACTACACATTGGTCCAAAAGGCTAAAAATACTTTGCTCATCAAGAAGTAATGTGTTTTTTATTTCAAAGTAGATTGCATCTCGCACCCCATAAGCATTAACCTCATGACAGAAATCAGTTGTGTATTTCAACCTGGATATGCTCTTAGTAGAAATCTTTGTGTGTGATAAAGTAGCTGAATGTTGAAGCCACATTTTTTCCTCCCCCTAACTTTCAGTATGACTTAGCTTTAGAATAAGGGAAGTACTGTTTGACTTACTGCGAACTGTTTTGTGTTTTCCTGTGAAGAATGTACAATAACAGGGCTTTGAATGGTAATACTAGCACATGCCCCGGTCCTTTTAATTGAGCTCCAAATGGGAGAGCCTCACTACCCAGCCTGCTGACTCGGAGCGGAGCTGAGGTGGTGGTAGCATGGTGAGGAACGGCTCCTGGGGGAACCAGGATGGGTTTTCCTAGAATTTGTATTTAAAATTGCTATCCTCTTGGTTTATTTTTAAATGTTAAATAATTTTATTGTTTGCAAATGGATTGTTACCCGAATTTTTTGTTTTGTTTTTTACATCAGATCTGTTAGGAGATACAAGCGTGGAACAGGAAACTCATTAGCAGAACTCGCCAATAAAAATGTCATTTGTTCGGGTAGTTTTTATGGAGTCGTCTGTCACGATGATGTTACTGGTAAAAGTTCTCTTTGAAAATACAGACTTTTTGGATGATAGTGGTGCAAGTGGGCTCATTTTCCTTTCTGGTACGTTACTGTAGACACACAAATGTGAGCAACACTGGTTGTAAAATGTACAAAGATGAGAGCTTCTGCAAGGGCACTGGTGTGAGACATACCCCCAAATATTAACATTTTTAATGGCAGGGTGCACTTGGGGAGGGTGACAGGGACAGTGTCTCATCAAGAGAAATTTTAATGGTATTGCTGATGGGATTAACCCTCCATTTAAAAGTATTTGTGGTGAACATGCAGGTAGCCCACATAGTTGGCTCCTGCTTCCAAGGAGTTACTACGTTCATCAAAAAAACATCAATTTCAGTATTAATTTTCATCGTCTGTTGGTCATGGCATTGTCACATAGTACATGAAATGTACTGGGGAGGAGGTTAGTGCTTGTCTCTGCTTTTTTAAAAGCTCTAAACAATGAATTATATGGGTTTGGGGTTTCATTTTAGGCAGCTAAGCCATGCACACTTTATTAAGAACTTTACGTGTATGTGTTCAACAGGAGTAGTAGGGGCCAGAACCAACCTTGTAAAAAATAACGTGTACACATTTACGATTGGTAACCTCCGTAGCAGAAACTGGTATTTATGGGGTAATGTTCCTCAATTCACTGCCTTTGTCTCCACTGCTTGTTAATACGCTCCTTCACACGGAAAGCGTTCCAGCTGCTGATAGGTTTTAGTAACGGAACAAGAGGGGACGCCGCTGCCCGCCGCAGGCTGCTGTTTGGCCTTTCCGTGCTAAGCGCTGGGAGAAGGCCGCGCCGCCGGGAGGGAGGCTGAGGAGAAGGACCCGACCCCCTCTGAGGAGACATGGCCGCCGCTGGTGTCGAGTGGGGATTGGGGGGGGGGGGGGGGGGGGGGGGGTGGGGGGGGGGGAAGGCACGCGGTTAGCGCGGGCGCCGCACCGGCCAATCAGACGCTCGAGCGCTTCCAGTCGCAGCCAATGGGCTGGAGGCGCGGGCGGGGAGCGGCGGCGGGCGGCGGTTGAGCGCGTGCTCGGCGGGGCCGTTGTTGCAGAGCCGGGGCGGAGGCGGCGGGTGCGGGTTAACGGCGCG
>VYXH01001390.1:95528-106702 GCA_013397275.1 Burhinus bistriatus | reverse complement strand
CCCCCCCCTCCAAATTCTATCAGAAATAGCTTCTGGAAAGCTACTTGTTTCAAAATAAAACATAGTGAATGTTAAAGGGTTTCAAGATTTTGCTTATTATGATTATTATTATTTTAAAGACCGGTACACCTTGACAAACAAGCTGTGAAGAATTCTGGATCAAGCTACTGTCAAAAAATACTGCAGAGAGCGATTGAAGCAGAATTGCAGATTCTTAATGCTCATTATCAGATGTGCTATCAGCACTGCTTGAAGATTTACAAACTGGCTTTGGAGGAAAACACATGTTTTAGCAGGCATGTACTTTAATATCCTTTTAAATGAAATTGATAAGTTGATTAAAAGGCATTAATTGCTAAATACTACTAATGTATTCTATCTATAGCTTGTAATAGTGCTTATAGTTAGCACTGTTGTCCAAAAGAGTTTATGTTCTTGTAATTGCCAAGTCTTACTTTCAGCCTAAAATTTTCTGTAGCACTCGCAGACCCAGCAAAAAACAGTTTGTTTGCAGGAATGTCTTTCTGTATGTGAGGAGAAGTACAGAACGAATAGTACAGAGAATCTGTTCAGGAGTGGATAGGATGCATAGAGGGGAAGCTAGGAAGGAGGCTGTAAAGGAGAAAGAAGGTGCAGAATTGTTAAGAGGTGAGGCAGGAAGGGGGTGGCAATTGCAGAGTCTCTAGCTGATAAAGCATACACCCTATAACGAACCTGGAATTCAACAAAGAAGTTGTGCCTCTGAATGCTTCACTGTGCCACGGATACGTATAAAACCCCATTACCGTAGTGTCTGCTCCGTGGCTTGGGAGGGGGTTTAAGAGAGCAGCTAGTAATGCTGTGAAGCAGAGTATGGCTCAAGGGTACTGTGTGTGTTAGGGGTGAGCTCCTGTTCTTGTGCGATGTGGAGGAATCTGGAAACACTGTAAAATGTTTGGGCAATTCTGGAAGCAGTAAAATAAATGAAATGTCTGTCTAAGTTGATCTTATTTTCTTATCTGTATTTTAACAGATGTAATGGAAATACTGAATTAGGTTCATCTCTCATGTTGGTTTTGGAAGAGCTGAAAAAGAACTACAACAGTATGAAAATGAAAATAAGAATGGGTATACCTTTAAATGCACTTCCACCACTATCAGTTGAGATGAAGTTGTTCCCAATTTCCTCTTCTTATGTCCCGTGCAAGGTAATTTCTTAACTGTTTTTTGTTTTTAATATAAATTGTTTTCTTCAGAAAATTAAGAAATATCTTTTCTTGTTTGACAGTTGTTCAGAGAGGACCTTTGCTATAAGTAAGTAGTCCTCATTTGTGGTATTTAATTAAAACTCAAAATAAATGAGAAGTGAGTTTAAAATATTTGAAACTTAGAATGTCTTTATTTCAAGATGTATCTTGTTGCTCCAAACTGTTTAGCTGAAAGACTAGCATAGCCCTTTGGGTACAGTGATTTTATTTCAAGGAAATTTTTAGTCTGTAGTGTTCTAATATGCAAACTATGGAGTTGTATTTTTACTACCTTTATAGCAAAAGTTTTCAATTTACAGATAATCTTCCTGGTACACTACTTTCACTACCAAAATCTTTGTCTCTAATCTTAATGCTATCTGTCTTAAAAACAAAAAAACACCAACCAACCAAAAAAAAACCACCACACAAAACCCCCACCTGAATGAAAAGACTTTGCTACCAACAAAGATAATGTTAGGCATATAAGCAGCTGTTCTGCTAAGATTGTCATTCAGTTACGAAGAATGATAGAAAAATAACTTCATGTTTCAGGCAGATATATGCTACTGCACATTCAAGAACCATGTCCAGTTACTTTATGTAAGTGGAGATTAAAACAAATTTAGCAATAAGTTTTTACTGCATCAGGTAAACAACCAGAGATCTTTTTCAAATTTCTTTTTAAGCATTAGTAAATTAATCAAAAATTGCACAGAGATTTCAAATTGTAAAGACATACATCAAAACATCACACAAAAAGCCATCGAGGTATAAAAGAAAAACAACCTAACATAAACCTAGCTTTATGTTTCAGGTTGCAACCAATGCTTTTATAAAACACAGGTATCAAAAAACCTTTGATTCTCATTTTAAGCTAAGATTTATTAACCACATTTTATTTATTTTACTGTGAGCTTTTGGAAATATTTAAATCAATATTTCAGAGTACTCTGTATCATTGTAGAATTGAAATTGTGCCACATTTTATGTGAAATTCTTGGATCCGTTTTAGTTCTGTTTCAGGCACAAGAGAAGCTGACTTTGAAGCACCAAAACTGCAAGAAAGGAAAATTTCTGTCAACGTGGTAGGGACTTCTTCATTACTGAGTTTCCTAGACGTTATGTTGTGAAGCCTAGTCTTCTCTTAGATATATGCAAATACAATCACAGTCTTCAGGGCTCAAACTGGGATTCTCTGCCAGTAATTGCAAATGCAGCTGATGTGACCAAAATTTTAATCATCTTTTCAAAATAAAATAACCCGGGTTTTTTTGAAGACGATCAGTAGGTTAACTTTATAAAATTTACCTGTTTAATCATTTAATATTCTGAAGCTCAGAAAAATAATGTATAATCAGGTGCAAGTACTGTGACATAACTGAAACACGTTTATAGGACAGTCTACAGACCATATGTTTAACTGATGGTGGTCAGCCAAGGGACTCTAATTCCTCCAAGACATTTGAAGAACAACATAAAGATCAGGATGTGGAACGTGGTAAGCGACCTGCTCCTAGTACAAATACTACGTTATTTGTTAAGTTGTTGGGAAAAAACCCAAACCATATGTAAAACGCCTATGTGGATAGTCAACTTTCCTTTCTGTGAAAAAATGCTTAATGTTATATCAGCCCTATATTATACTTCATATCTCAAAAAAAAATTTGCTACTTAAATCAGAAATGAAAACTAGTATGTGTCACCTCTTTGTAATGTAGTACCAAATTATGTAGGTAGCTAGAATCCTCTTAAGCACACAGAAATTTTATATTCATTCATATGACATAGCATGGTCTGAATTTTAACACTGAAATTTATTTCAACTGTGAAGTCTGTATGAAAAATGAAGAAGGGAATGAATATTGGTTTGATGCTAAGGAGGACTTGATGGCAGCAGATTTTTCAGTAATATCTGAAGAAACGAAAAAGCAACAAGAAAAACAAGACACAGTTGATTTGAGAGGTGAGGTCATGTACTTTAAGCTGCTGTACCCAATAATGGTGTTTGCATATTATTTGAGTGTTCTTTTCCTTCTACAAGTATAAGTAAACTTGGAAAAAATGCTAGCTGGGTTTTCAGACTTATTTTTTTCATGGACTTGCAGTGAATGCTTGTACAGATATTCAGCTATTTTCATGCACGTTTTTCCTTGAAAACTTTACCTACAGTGGTTAAACAATCTAGTAAATCATGTAGCTGAAAATCTTTCTCTTTTTCTCTTCCTCCTCTTTCTGCTTCTTCCTCGTAGGGGCTTCTTAAGACTTAACTGGGAATGGTCAGTGTTCGGAGACTTAGGTCCCAGTGATTATAAGTGTCAGTGTGTTGAAAGCGGAGAGCTTGTGTGCTCCATGGTGGTGGCTCACAGTACGCTACCCATGCTTTAGCCCTGGTACCTGTTCGTTCAGACCAGTGGTCTCTCTGGTTGTACCTCTTCTGCCTCTTCAAACCTCAGGAAATACACAGGGAAAAGAGATTTCACAAATTGAACTGTTCCACTTCTCAGGACACTCATTTTCTGTTAGAAGATACTCTTCATTCTCTTACATTTTTTTAAAGGTTTTCTTTCTGTGTTTTCTGAAATCTACAGAGATGTTAGCTTGAACTGAAACAAGAATAGTTAGTAACACTTTGCTTTCTTACATTTATTATTAGAAGTGAAGATAACGGAGAGTGGGAATGAGTGTTCTTTTATTCGTGTTGGTGGCCTAAGTTCCTCAGTGTCAGAGGTATGCCTATTCTTATTTACATAGTAGTATTAATGTCTTGCCTCTTTCCTGAATTCTTTCATAGTATATATTTGTAACCAAAATATGCTTCTATTTTGTAGTGTGATTTAAGATCACATTTCCAGAAGTATCAGATTTCTGACATTCTTACCTGTGTGGATTCTGGTAACTACAGGTATATTAATATAAGTTTTACTTGTTTCAGATTTTTTTTTGCTGTCAAAGTAAGTGAATTATGGGACAGGGGAGGGAGTTAACATGAAAATAAATTAATGAATCAGTAATTAATGTAGATAGAGATAGGTTGACAAAAACTTGTCATTCCAGACAGCTTCTCATCTTACGAGAACTTAAGCAGTCTGAAATTTTGTGTTGAGTTTAATTTAGACACAGTTAATATTTGAAAGATGAGAACCACCGTATGTTTTTACTGATAGTAATTTGTGTTTTACTTAGTTTCCTTTTTTTTTTAATGTCTTAGATATGCATTTCTTTGCTTTAAAGAGACTAATAAAGCAAAGTTAGCTGTAGAGGAAATGAACCAGAAAAAAATAAAAGGAAAATCAGTAAGTGTTGAACTTGTAAATAAGTCATCAGAGAACAAACCTCTGGTTTCCCAAATACTTACAAATAAGCTTTGGCATGAAATCCAGCCTGTTGATGACAACCAAAGAAATGATCAAGATAAAACGCTTGCTTCAGCCTCTAATTCTGGGAAAGCACCCGATGCCACCTCTGCTTCTGAGAAAATGCATCTCCTTCCTATAAGTTCTTCAAAAATTTCTTGCTCTACGCAAGTACCTTCAAAAACAAAGCGCACTGGTCTGAAACCATCTACTGAAGATTCAGTACGTTTTTTGCTTCGAGTTAATCAAAAGGTAAATAATTATTACTAAGGCTCCTTTAAGGTTCTTAAATCTGCCATGTAAAACTTCTTGTTCCATAACACATGACATTTAGTATATGTAGAATGATGTTAGGATAGGAAAACATGTTGTGTGTCAGTAATAAATTTCTGGCATGCTGCAAAAGAGTGAGAGTACCGTTTATTTGACCCTGCATCAAATTGTGATACTCCATCTTTTTTTCTTAATCCTAAACCAGTTGGGAACCTAGCCATTTGTACTAGATTTTTCATCTTGCTTTTCTCCTCTTTGGAGTTTCCATTTTTAACACTTTTATTTGAATGTTTTGTGATTTTACACAGGAAAGATTTTTGGATATTAGAAGGGAAGCTCCTGGGTTTTAAATATAAATCTAAAGAAACATCATATATAAAAATATATTTTTTTGTATTTGCTCAGGTTGGTCCTTGGAGGATAAGCCAAAGTTAGTAATTGCTGGTGTTGCTCTCATAAACTATATAGATATGCTACCTTTGGGGATTTAACTAAGCATGCTAGTCCTCTGGGAAATATAAATCGGATATACTTTAATGCAGCAGGAATGTCAGTTACACATAAATGTATGTAGTAGTTTTATTTCTGATTTACAGATTGGATAATATGACTGGCTGTATTAGAATAACTTATTGATCTGAATCTCTGTCATTTTTCTTCTTCCATGACAGGTATATTTATTAGTAGTAAAGATATGCTGTATTACTTGTGCAATGCTTAATGCATTCACTTTTTGGTTATTTTGATGCAATTGTAGGATACTGGAGAAAATTCCCTGCACAAAACATCTGCTCCTTTCTCCACTAATTCATATGATGCCTTTATTTCTCCTAATACGTTGAACTTGAGCAGCTTTACCAAATTAATGAAGAAACTTCAAGAAATTCATCCAGAGGCTAGCAGGTGACAGTATTTGAATTTCATTTCTGCTCTGATTTGTAATGGATCCAATATTCATGGTAATTAAATGTGTTGCACAAAATGTGATGTAAACAGTTATTTCTTTTATTCATACAGAGACAAAATTGTGGATGCTTTGCTGGAGGTGAGGAAAAATAACAAAGGTATCCTAAGTGGCTTGTCCATCAATTCAATTGTGAAAAGGACCTCTGTAATTCTAAAGAAATCGACCCCCGGTTCTGGGTGGGAAAAGCAATATAAATAAGTGAGTATTCTAGCCTACAGAAATAAATTGAAATAAAACCATTTGAATTTGTGTAGCTGTATAGCCTGACTAGATTAGTAAGTAACTTAGTGTAAAGCTCTGCAAGAAGTACCTGAATGAATCCACTGAAACAATAGTTCCTAAGGATTGTTTGCTGTTTTGCAGAACGTCTGTAAACAGATTAGCTCACTAGCTTTATGCACTCTATAAACCTTGGTATACTGGGATTTTTATTATGCAGACTGTTTTATTGATTAACTTAGTGGAGACCACTATCATACATACATATTCTGGACAAAGGTGACACCTAATGGCCAGTCCTTGTGTAGCCGTTCATAAAGAAATTCCAGCATAGGTTCAATTTTGGTTTAAAAATGGAAGATTTCTATCAGATATATGAGATTCCGTTCTGAACTAGAAATGTAACAGAGTAAGATTGTATGTCTTTTAGTTTTTTCTTGAAGGACATTTTGCGTGGTGACACAGCACTGGCTGCTGCAGGAAGCTGCAGCAAGCTGAACATGCTAAAACCACAGCCCAGAATTCAAGGGGGTGTACGTATATTCTCCTGTAGGAGAAATCCTTGAGCTGGCGCTTGTTTTAGTCTCCTGCTGAGCTTGGTATTCTGCTTGCTTTAAGGCTGCTAGCAGTGCCACTACCAGGTTTCCCACACTGTCCTGTATGTTCTTAGCAGTGTTCCAGCTTCACGTTTGCCCACAAACACAATCTGTCCAGTCATATAATATTTATTCTTCTGTAGTGTTTCTTCCCAAAACTGCGCCAAATTCTTAATGCTCTGATTTTTGGTGTCAGAGCTCCTGTTTCAACGATGTCAAGGAGTTAGCTTGGTTTTAATCGATGCCACCTTTTCCTAGATGAGTAGTATTTATTATGTATCCAGGTATACATAAATGTACTCATTGAATGTTGCTTATCAGACTAAATTCTCCTGGTCAGGTGCCTATGCACGTGTTACTGTAGTGCACCAGTAAACCATAACACAGCCTTAACTTGAACAGAATTGCTGTGCATTACATAGTAGAACTGTAATAGCAGTAGAGCAGAAGCCTGGGCTAGAAAAGCTTCCCTAGATGCATTAAATATACAAATAAATGCTTATAGGCCATTTGTCTCGGTCCTTGTTCTGGGAAGTAATATCAGTGACCAGAAAAGTCCTTCAGAAAGACTGACTGTAGACGATGTTAAATACACAGAGACGTAGGACAGGATTTTACATACAGTGTAAGATTATACCTCCCATAGTGATGAAGAGCATGAAAGAATCTCAACCAATATGCATGTTTGGATGAGTTCCTTTTGAAAGGATCAGTGTAACATAAGTTTGTTAGTTTGGCATTTGACTGACCTGTGAGCTTTTACAGATGCCTCTGTGAATTAAAATAAAATTTAAAAAAGAAAAGTCTTCATATTAATCTACTGACTGACTTCTGCAGGACTGCAGATGTCGGCATAAACTCATAAAAAAACCCAACAACCTTACGCTTGAAAGTATTTTCAATTAGTAAGGTTTTAACAGCCTCAGATGTGTTGTCCTTTCCTTGTTGAGTGATTTTTTTTGTTTGTTTGGTTTGGTTTTGGTTTTTAAATGGTATGTGGGCTTTACATTCATAATTGTTCCTATGATGGTATTTTTTTCTGTTGTTTTGCTAAAGAGGTCATGATCTATAACCATTTTTACTTTCATCGTGAGAGAGCTGTGAAATAGCCAAGTAAGTAATGGGAAAAAAAGAATTCTCATCTTTCCATAGTAAGAAACAAGTATGTAATATGTTTAAGAAAAGATGATTCTGCACAAAGCTCATCTATACTAATTCTGGTATCTGTATAGCTTCAGACTTCCCTGAAGGTTTAAGTGTCCACTGAGAAATACCACTTCTTCTTGCAAGCTGATGAAATGTCTGGAGTTGTACAGATAATACTTTTATGTCAAAGCTGTATTACATAGTATTTAATGTGTAACAACTTAAATTCAGCTTTAAAGTAAAGCATGATATAATCTTGCTTTTCTCTTTGGCTGACAACACACAGTTGGACATCTGAATATATATATAAATCTTCTATATTTGTTATTTTGAAGCAGTAACTTCATTAGAAATGGGAAGTCAGGTTTTGGACTTGAAAGTCCTTTTATTCTTCCTAGTGAGCTGCTGTCATATTTACCTGAACAGCGCACTTAACCTTTTTCTCTTTTCTAAACCTAATGGTCAGTAGCAGTTAACAGGACTTGTGATGCTACAAAAGTTACTCAGTGCAGCATTAAAAATGTCTGTTTCCTTAAATTTTATCAGTACCAAATGTCCACATTTGGAAGCTTTCTGTGAAATGAATAATAGGCAAAGTAAAAATTTAGAAACAGACCAATGGAGAAGGGTCTTACCAAAGCATAACTGAAACCGTGCTTTGAGAAACATAAAGAAATGCATAGATTCTACATACTCCTGAATGATGATTTGATAACTTAATTTTGAATTACATAAATTAATAAAAAAAATTACCACCAGATATGATTTGTTGCATAAAGATCATGTGTTTTATTTTATAGTAGTCATTTCTTTCATGTGGTTCTTGAAGCTAGGAAACCTCACTCTTCTGTGTACTTCTGCAGTATGTAGCAAAATTATTATAGCTTCTGGTTGTTTTCTGGGGTACTAAAACTGCTGATGTTCCTTTTATTTCAGTTTGAGCCTGTACATGCAAAACTTATCCACTGCTTTTGTTTTTTTTTTTTTATGTAGGTGGCTTTCTGATTATGAAGAATTGATCATCTCCCTTTGGAAGATTTTTGCAAAGTCTATACTCCAGCTTGTTCTGAGATCATACTGTGTTTCTTGTTTTATTTCAGCAGATCTCAGTGAAAACTCATGTAGCATCACTGTATGATATGCAGTCTTATCTAAGAGAAAATAACCTGAAGGTCAGTTTGGGGTGTTTTTCTGTTTATGCAGGTATTAAATGATTCTTCCCAGTTTTGTTGTTCTCCATAGTTGGTTCAAGCATTTCAGCAGGTTTCTCTTAAGGTAGAAAGATCACACTTCAGTGAAGCAAGACTTGTCTAATACCAGCAGGGCTTTTCTAGGCTGAAGTACACACCCCCAGTTCTTGTGTGCCACTTAATTTTAGGTGTGGTGGTAGCTGCTAAGATGTCAATAAATAGCCAGCACTCTTGTGCTTTCCAGATAATCTGATCCTGAACAGTCTGTAGAAATTCCACATATCCTATGAATACCTGGGAGGAGTGGGGGAGGCAGCAAGGGTTTCATTTTAGAAAACCAGGCTTCGGAGTTGGCAGTGCTGGTGGATGCATTTACATAATCCTGTGCTGCAGCAGAGTCATCTCGTGTCCATTTTGACTCAGAAGCGTGTTGCAGACTGCAGAGCACTGATATGGCCAAACGGTTCCTTCAGGATGAAGCCTGGATTTTAATATTTTATTTCTTTTGAAAAATTTTTTTTTTTTAAGAATATGGCATTTTGTTGTCTCATGTTCCACTAGTATTTCTGCAAGGAGAGGATGGGCTTCTAAATCCTTTTTTTGTGTCCCATGGTCTGGTATTGTGGGAAGCACACGTTCCCTGAGACTTTTGGTTTGGGTTGATACAGGGGGGAGGAGGAAAGCTGGGAATATCCAGTCTTTCATGTTTGTATGTGTTGTTACTGTACAGAAGAGGTCTAGATTTTAAATCCTCTTCTGGTAAACAAAGGAAAGGCAGCTTAGGTGTATGTGTCTGGTCAGGGGGTGAGGAGAATTGTTCTTGATTGACACAGACAGGCTCATGCTGTGATATTGCATGACAAGACGGTACATTGCTGTTGTCCATCTCTGTCTCTTTGTTGTACTTTGTTCTAGATCCTGGCTGCGTTTGCTGCTAAAAATAGCAGCCTTACTTACCTGTGAATAAAGGTTAAAATTCCTTCTTCAAAAAGTTGTATTGGTTTTCTGCTGTGTTCAGATGTTATCCGTTCACTCTCCTCTTAGCAGAACAACTGTAGGTAATGCTTTCAGAGCCCCAGCCTCGTCTTCAACAGCCAGTACTGTAAACTTGGTCCTGAAGCTGCAGGTGAGGTCTCAACTTTGGTTTCTTCCTGGTTCATATCAAGATGAAAGCAGGTGTAGCCTTTGCTCTACCACATTATTCATAGCAAATGCTGCCCTCTGTGTTCCCCAGACTTGATTCTGTAATTAGCTGGGTGTTATTAATGGTTTAGGACAGAACTGGCTTTCTGGCATGCAAGCAGTTTTGTTTCTGTTGGGAAAGCAGAAACAGTTACGATATGGAACACTAAAGTTAGCACACTGTGGTGTTCATTCAGGATTTCCTGATTCTTGTCTGTGACAGGAAGAGCTAGCTTAAAATGTGAGAAACAATTTGTGGGGTCATGACCTCCCTGCAGCTGGAGCCTTCGTTCACTGGGGTGATACACTCCTAATGGCATATCCTAATCCTAAATGTGCTCCTGAAGAGCCCAAGCAGGTACTTGGCACGTTCAGGCAAGGCAATTCACTTATCAGCTGTAGGTGGAGCTGTATTAGTTCAGTAATGATTTTCCACTCAGTGAGAAAAACCCCGCAAAACATCTGTTTTTCTCCCAAGATTGCATTGCATCCTCTGTTCATATTCAACACTGTAAAAGGAAAGGGAAGATAACGGGTTTTAGCTTTGGGCTAGAGCAAAACGCCTTCGGTGGAGGTGGAAGGAGGGCTAAGGAAAATGTGTGAGAAAAAAGGATTTCTCGGTGCTTTCCTTCCGGACTGTTTCTGTTCCCTTTCCCGTGTCTGTGGTGAGGAGATGGAGATAACGCTCTTGCCCGGGTATGACAGTCTCGGCTAAAGCCTGCTGAAGTCACCAGAACGATCACTTGCCTTCGGTCGTGGCTTCTATTGACAAAGGCGGCGGCGGCTGTGGACAAGCAATCCCTGCCAGGAGCCAAGCACGCCGGAGCCGGCGGAGGGGCGCAGCGGGGGAGGTGCAGCCGGCGGCGGGGCGGGCTCCCGGGGCCGGCCCGGCAGGGCAGGTGCCGGGCGGGGCGGGCGGAGGCCGGGGCGCTGTGCCGGCCGGGGTCTGCCCCTGCGCGCAGAGCCGCCAGCGCGGAGCTCCCCCCCGTCCCGTGTCCCCCCCCACAAGCCCCGGGGAG
>VYXH01001390.1:0-94673 GCA_013397275.1 Burhinus bistriatus | reverse complement strand
CCTTCCCATGGGCCGCCGGCAGCCCGCCGCGGCCGGGGACGCAGCGCCCCGCAGGCGGGCTGGGTGCGCGGGGCAGAGCGCGGCGGCGGAGATGGCCCTGCTCCCGCGGCGATTCCTCTGCTTCGTGCTGGGTGAGTGCGCGCCCCGGGGTCCCGGCAGCAAACTTCCCCGGCTGCCGCTGCAGCGGGTGGGTGCCGGTGACGGGCAGGACTTGGGAAGAGCGCTGGTAGCGTTCCTGCGGGGCGGTGGCAGCGGGAGAAGCTCCTCTGGAAGCCCTGGAGCCGCCCGGCTGAGGCGGTGGAGGCTGCCGGGCGGTTGCGGGAAGGCCCGTGCCAGCCTGAGCGGGGCCGGAGGGAGCAGCGGCGGGGCCGGGCGGTGTGCGCTCCCTCTGCCCCGAGAACGGGCGTGCAGCGCCGGCCTCCTCCTCCTCCCTGACTTTACCGGTGCCCGCTGACCCTTTTGCTCCTGAAATCTGTGAAGTCTCTAGCTAGGCTTTGCTGGCAACACAGAACAGGTGGAAATTAAAAGGAGAAATCATTCCAGAGCGCTAGGACATAATAAAATGTCTAACTTGGTTTCTGAATAAGTCAGATGACAATGCTCTCGGACGCAGCCTGTTTTGTGTGGGATTTCCTATCTGGTAGGTGAGATTTACTGGAGCATGCTGGCGCTGGGAGATGTCCTCTGCCATTTGTTTCAAAAGTGGAAATGAATTACTAAGAGACTGCTTTAGGAGTGTCTGTTTTCCTATTTCTGAGCCACGGGGAGGGGAGGACACAGCCAGAAGTGCTCACTCAAGCAAGCATTTCTAAGCTGAGGTCGGATGTTCTGGGTTTTGTAGATGGTCGACTTACATTCTTGCATTGCTTGATTATTTTCACAGGGTGCAGCGTACCCTGGTTTCTTTGACACTCCGAGCATTTCAGATGCAACAGGTAGAGACTTGTGCAGTGTTTGTAACCTGTGTATCTGCAGCAGAAAGCTCCGAAGGATCACGTATTGGTACTCTGTATAAGAAGTGTGTTTATTTAAAGTTACTTAAAAGGGAAACCACGTACCCTTGTCCTAACGCTGATCTTCCATGAAATCAAAGTGCTCTTTGAGGAAGCATAGATTTCTCCTTCTTCCCCTTTGTTCTCCCTTGCCGGTTTTCTCTTCCAAACGCTGGTGAATAATGCATTGAGCTGTGCTGCATGTAACAGTCTTATCTGTACCACGTAATTAACTATTTACTACTCTTTAGCTGGCGGTTGTTCATGGGAGGATAAGGCTGTGCTGTTAGGTAAAGCACGTTCTCTGTGCTCAGTTGCGGGGAAGAGCTCTGGGTCCCTGGCTGAGGAGGCAGCAGTCCCACGCAGAAATCTGTGGCTGGTGTTGCTGCCAGTGAGCATTAATTCCTGCTTAGTTAGGATTTCTCTCTACTGTATTTTCCCAGTCCCGCTCCCCTTTTCCTGCCCCTTCCTTCTCTTGGTTTGAGCACAGTAACTTTTGAAAGTGAAGATATCAGGAGCTGGTGATACTCCAGGCTGCTCTTTTCCGTCTCTGGTAGGCTCAGTCGCGGCAGGACATCTGCCTCTGTGCAAGCCACTTAACCATGATAGATGACAGCTAATCGTGGTGTCGAGTGGTTGGATGTATTTGTCTTTTGCTGCGTCCTCTTTCTGCGATTTTTTTTAATCACGTTCTGCACTATTTAGAAAAAAAAAACCAAACCAAAACAGAAAAACCCCAACCTGTTTGTTTCTTTCTGCTTTATGGCCAGGCATGCAGACAGGGCTGCACTGAAATTGCAGGTGACAGCTGAGAGAGGCCAGAAGTCACAGTGGAGTTGTGAATTTTGAGGTTGCTGATGGTTCTGAGGAAGCGGGTGTTTTAAAATGAAAATAAAAATTTTTAAAAAGAGGAAAGATAAAAGAGGAGAAAAAAGCTCTGCTAAGAGATGTGCCAGGAGCTTGCTAACGTGAGCGCTGAGGTGGCAGACAAACCCAGAGTGCCTCTACTCAACACCAGGTCTTAAGCGGGGAGCATCGTCTCTGTTCTGTAAATCATGCCACACACCATTGCAGAGTTTCTTTGGACAGGCAGGTAGGGAGGATGAATTTTACAGCTGTGTGTTGGCATTTTTACTGCCAGCTTGTGAGCCCGGCTGCTACCTTGGGACATGCTCTCGGACAGCTGCCTTTGTTGCTAAAGCACCTTCCCTTGCAGATAGTTGAGAGCTTTATGAACCATGAGTGTTGAGCAGTAGGCAGCTCACCTTGAGCTCAGGGGCCTTCACCAAGCCTGGTCCTGCCCCAGCTCCGTTTAGCTGCATTTAGCTGCAGTCTGCCACTGCAGCCCACAACAAGATGCAGAAGTGGTCCAGGGAGGCCATCATTGTGTTTCAGAAGGAATAGATACTGTCTGAGATGCCCAGGTGGCATCCAGAATAAAACAGGGGGGCAAGGTTAAGGCTGATGTTACTTCGTTGTGCTTCTGAGTTGGTCATTTCTGCATCAAGTCTGAGCGCAGCAACTTCTGCTGCTGGTTGGGAGCATCCTCCCTGCCTCGTGACTAGAGCCTCTGCAGGACTTCTTGGTGGTGGGGACTGAGCCCCTGACCTAAAGCTGTGAGAGCCGTACTGCCCAGCTGGAGAGTTTTTCTCTGGCAGCTCAAAGCTGTAGACTCTCAAATTTGCGTGCGGTCCAGGCCACGAGAGGATGACACAGACCCTCTCCCTGCCACTGTAACTCCCTGGCTGTAGCAAAGCCGGGGTCCAGATCCTGGCAGGATCAGCTGAGCTTTCCTCCTATGCAAGAAAAGCCTTTCTCTTAAAGCTCAAGCTTTAAGTGACTTTGCAGCCAGCAGCGGAGTCCTTAAAAGCAGTGATAGTCAGGGTATCAACTGCCTAAAAATAACCCCAGTCTCATTCAGTAGGCCTGAGACCCAGCTGTATCCCAAGGTTAACTGCTTCCGTTAGAGGTAAAATTTGGCTTTTTCTGGGTTTTGGCTGCAGTTCCCTGCAGAGGCTGCTCAGGGAGAAGGGAATGAGCCTTGCTCTTGCTCATCGTTACTGGGAGCGGCGATGATTAGCTGCTCTGCAGCCTTACTTCGGTGTTTAAGGGGTTACCTGGGGGCTGGGTTTCCCAAGGAGGCTCGTTATTGCTTGTGATGATGGATGAAGCAGGATTATGCCTCAGGAGCCAGGTCAAGGTCGCACAGCTGAGAGTTAACAGGAAAGCCCTGGTACTTCTGCTAAACCCCACGCAGGTTTGCAGAGGGATGGTCCACACTGATGGCACTTCTGCTGCGCCACTTGCTGGAGTGTGGTGCAGGCATGTGCCAGTAGCATCTGCATGTCTGTCCAGGGATGCTGGCTGGCGTGGGAGGGGCCGGGTGATGCTCAGTGCCCCTCACAAACTTGGTAGCGGCTGGCAGGAGATACCGCGGGGATGGACGTTCCCCATGCCAACATTTGCTGTCGCTTCCTGTGCCCGTTTCTGCTGGCACGCAGTGCTGTGCTGCTTTGATTTCCTTTGGGTTTAATAGCTGTATTATTGAAAGAGGTAAGAGGGAATTGCAAATAAGGCCAGTAAAACATTAATGTCATATTGATTCCCTGCATCTTCTGTCTATGCTGTACAGCATTGTGTTTGCATATTCTGCAGAAAATGACGCTTTCTTAAAAACCAAAACAGTTATTGGCACTATTTATGATCTCTCCTGGAAAATATGAAATTACAAGTGCCTTTGTATCCTCTGTTCAGCTGCTGGGACACCTGGAGTTGGGAGAAAAGGTAGCAACTTAAAACCTTTCGAGTTCTTTGGAGTGGTTTAAATTGCCTTAACTTTACCTATAAACATCACAACATTGATCCCTGGGCTTTGCTCCAAGATGCTTCTGGGAAATGAGGCAGCAGTGTGAGGAGATGCTTTGGGTTTTCTCTACGTACCTGAGTGCCTGTGTTACTCCCTTTGCCCTGTAACAATCCTTAAACCATTACACCTTAGACCTTGATACCATCAATCAGGGTTTGCAGGCTGTAGTCAGCTGATTGCTTGAATTTTCTTGGACTCAAAAATAATAATAAGAAGAAAAGATTAACGCTAAAAGTAACAAGGAAGGGAAACCTCTGCCTGTGAGCAGGTGCAGCTTTGTGAGACTGGTGTCTGCGCCACTATCGCAAAATTTTGTGGTGCATTAGGATTATTTGTGTCTTCCCTCGCCCCAAAGCACACTCAGTAACGCCTGCATATTATCTGGGCTCAAGCACCTCTTTTAGAAAAATACTTAGTCTTGCTTTAAAGACTAATTGAAGGCTACTGTGTCTCTGGGAAAATCCTCCTAAATATTTAGAACGTGTCATGTTATAAATCCCTAACAATAAAGTAAAATGTTCCTCCTCCCTTTCAGAGCATCTCTGAGATGGAGAGGGCTTGAGGCTTCCTATACATTAAAAGAAAAGCATGTGAATAGTGAAAAATAAATTACTTCCACTGTGTAACTTCACATACATATGTGCTATCTCTATTCCTATAGAAACCAGTGGCATATGGGTTTGGTCAGCTGGGTGCAGGCTGTGTTACCCTGTCAGGAAGCCGCTTGGCTTTGAGAAATTTAATTGCATTTATTAACTCTGAAATGCTGTAAAATTAAACAGCCATTAAGCACCAACACTGTAATCTTGTATTTATAATGACCCGGGAGGTTGTGGGTAATGAAAATATAAATGCCATGACCTGGAACAAAATTAGAGACCTCATAATTGCTAAAAATGGGGTTGGCATCCTTCATGTTTTCATAGGACTGGAAATCAATATCGGGTCATTACAGAGTTGAGGGAGGTCTGGGAAACCTGCAGGTGGAAATCCGGAGTTACTGCTCTGCGCTAGCAAGTTCCTTCTGCCTCCCTAACTGGCTGCAAAGTCCCCCATCAGTATTAGCAGGCACATTTGGTGGAGATTTTGGCCCCAAAGCGATGGTCGTGGTCGCAGCCCTTGCCAGCACAGACCACGCACTGAGCGAGGACTGAAAACACCGTGGGCCAGCACTGGGTTCAGGGGAAAGGAGCATTAAAAACTGCTTCTACAGGGGATATGCAGGGTGTTTTGACTTGGTTAAATAGCTAAATACCTTTTTATCTTCTAAAAGAAAATCATGGCTAAGGTTTGCCGGGCACATTTCTGCTGTGGATAGGTGATTGATGGGGAATCCTGAGCCCGGGGTGCCGTTGCTCTGCCATGGTGCTGCTGTGGATGCTGCCTATGAGCTTGGTGCTTTTAATCAGCAAATCCAATAATGAACCTGCTTAATGGTTTCGGTCCCTTTTCTCTTGTGCTTCTATAACTTGAGCTTTTCGGGATTTAAAACCACACTCTGACATCTTGGGAAAGCTTCCCAGCGGGGCTCTGTGCCGGGAAACGGGCAGCAGCCTGGGTGAAAACCTGCGGGAGCACTGGATTTCAGCCAAGGGCGGGATGCGATCCCTCCGGGCTTCCCCATATCCTTTAGGTAATGTTTGTTGGGAAAACGGCAGCGCTCTGTGTGGGTGGGTTGCAGAGAAGTGCCATCTCTGCGCATTATTCAGCTGGAAGGAAAGAAAACTGCATTGAGAAACCTCTGTTAAAAAGGAAAATAGATTATTCCTGGGCTGCTCACGTGGCTCAGCAACAGATTTTAGTCTGGAAAGTGTATATTGAAAGTATATAGTTAAGCTGCTATTCTTTGCAGCCTGTGATGAATGCACCAACAGGACAGTGCGGTTTTCTTCCTAATGAATTTTTATATTTATTTATTATGTGCTTCTTTATAGGCAATCTGTTTGAGTAAATAACATTTGCCTGGGAACCAATGTTTTTATCTTGAAGATAGTTCAATAAAACTGTTCATAGTCCCACGTACCAGAATAATCCGCATTTAATACACACAAACCTGTTGAAACCTGAACCAAGGATTGAAGCGTGTTGTCTCCAAACTGGTGCCAGGCACTTTTAACCTTGGTGTTAGCTTCCCTGTTCTTATTATAGCCTCAATCAACTGAAATAGCTGAAGGAAAAAATAGTCTGGGGGTGGGGGGAGAAGAGCGTGTTTGCCTTCAGCACGTTCTTGAGATCTTGAGTGTGGTGGCTGCTCGTTTCTCCCTGGCTTTCTGCAACAAGACCAGCACAGCTTTGAGACCGAGCTGACATCTGGCCTCTTTTGGCATCCCATGCTTTGTTGATGTTTTAAAAATAACTCTAAAGCACGGGTCCAACACCAGTGTAAGGTGTTGGGATGATGATACTGGAAACCACTGTCCTCTGGTAGGCAGGAGAGGTGCGGCTGGTTCCCAGGGGTGGCATCCCTTCAGCCCCTGGAAGCTGCTGCCAACTGCACGGGCTATTTGCAAAAGATGGTTATGTAGAATTAAATGGGGATCCCTGGTCCAGCTCCTCAGCAAGCGGGTATTTGGTGGTGGTAATGGTCAGACCCGGTTTGAATGAGGAATGGGTGAAGGCAGTGAAGTCAGGGCTGTACCATCCCAGATCTCCACTGAGTGTCTAAAACCTGCGTTTTTCCTCCATTAATTTAATCAAGGCAAATTATTTTTAAAAAGACCTCGCTATTCATTAAGATATAATTATCTTCATAACTAACTGCTCGTGGTAGATTTTTCCCTCTCCTGATTTGCAGTCAGCCAGCAGTTGGTTTTCAGCATGCCTGGGTTTTGATTCACATTCTCCTTCCCCCCTTCTCAGCT
The DNA here is from genome assembly GCA_013397275.1 of Burhinus bistriatus. Lineage (NCBI taxonomy): Eukaryota > Metazoa > Chordata > Aves > Charadriiformes > Burhinidae > Burhinus > Burhinus bistriatus. The sequence goes on along the minus strand of VYXH01001390.1, from coordinate 87,954 downwards.
GGTTTTGATTTTATTTTACTTACTAAATGATTTTGGGGGGGAAGAAAAGGATTTGTCATTCTGCCCTATGCAGAGTCTAGGGACATGTAAAGTAAGTCCTGTTCCTGGAAATGTGCTTGGCAGCTACTAATGGGTAACAAGGACATATCGTAACTCGTGCTGATACGTGTGGGAAGCTGAGGCGAGGAGAGAAACTGGACCAGCGTCCTGGCTCTTTGAAGAGCCTATTATTTCAGTGTATTTAGTAGTTAATATTATTTAACAGCAATGCTATATGGCAAAAAGTGAATCCCTTGTGACCCAGCTAAGCAGGACTGTCCTGCACCGGGCGATGTGGTATGAAGTACCAGCATTTATTTTGCATTTTAATTTTAATCAAATATTCTGCATCTTACAGGAGCCATTATGTGGAAACCTGTATCAGAACAATGTTAAATTATCCTTCATTTGGGGAGGGCTCGGCTGCTTTCTGAGGTGCTCTATAAAATATTGAACTTGGAAGAGGAATAACATACTGCAGCAGTATCTGCTACCGAGCATCTCCTGAGCATGCCAGAGGGGCTGGAGAAATTGTTTTCTGTGGGATATTTGAGGCAATCACTTGATACTTTTGTGAGTCACTGTATCTTGCAGTAATTTAGTGCTTTGGAAGTCTTACACCATCCCGAAGCACTTCCATGTTTCTTAAATCCCTCAAATCCTCAGAATACTGATCACTTTCATATTTAGGAGAACTGGAGTTGTCCTTTCCGCACAGAACCTAAATGCGTTTAATCTGATTTATTAACTTGGTGTAGAAAAGGAGGACTTCATCCAGTGGGATGCTCCTGGAACAGTTACTCCCCTTCATTTTATTACAGAAAGCAAAATAAATAGATAGCTTTTTTTCCCCCCAGCCAGCACTAATGAGCTATTTTGCATAAAGCTGAACATAATCACGAAACCCAATAGGATATCCGAGGTTTTAATTTTGGCATCCTGTTGTGCCTGCGAAGGAATGTAGTGATTTATGCATCAAGCTGATACTTTGATGATTTGTAGTCATTTAGTTTTTTGCCAGGATGAGGGTATTTGAGTTTTTGCTATCATTTTATAGTTATCCCAAGCATTACAAGAGAGCATAAACTAAACTAACTAAAACTAAACTAAAAATAACTGCTAGTGAATTATGTGTTGAAGTTGAGGTAGGAGCCGGCCACCTGAAAGCAATGGGACTTTTGGGGGCTTTTTTCTTTTTTTTACTATTTTTTAAGCAAGTGCCTTATCAAGCAGGACACTTCCAACCAGCAGATTTGATGGTATTTTTGTTAATTGGTGGTTGGGGTTCCCGCTCAGGCTGGGCTGTGAGTTGGGGGGGAGCAGGGACAGGGTGGCTTCGGTCACCCATGGGCAGGGGGAACAGCAAGGCAGGAGCTCTACGGTGCAGGTGCTGGGCGGGAGGTGGGCAGCGTTATCGGCAGAGGGAGGCAGGTGAAATCTTGCATGGGCAGGCTGAAGGCTGTAGCAGTTTTCATTTCAGTCTCCTCCCTGCAGAGCTGCCACCCTGGGTGTGGGTGACCCCATCTCTGGTAGCGAGACCCCCTGATGCCAGGGGAGAAGCGTGGACATCTCCGAAAGGTGCTTCAGGCCAGGTCCCTTGTCCCGTGGGAAAGTAGCTGCCGTGGCAGGCAGGGCAGGCGCAGGTCCCCGGAGGAACGGGCAGGGAAGTCTCCGTTATTGTGCGGTCCCTTTGGCAGGCAGCGAGAGCCAGGACGCGGTGAGGAGGTGTCGCACTGGGAAGAGAGATGAGGGCCAAGGACTCCCAACCCATGTACCGGCCGGCTTCGTTAGTCCGCTGCTCACAAAGCGGCCCTAATTAGGGACCTAGCTATGGAGCTGATTGCCGGGCGCAGCGGAGCGTACTGCAGCCCTGCTCCTTGTGGGGCCACAGAGCTGGGACAGGGTCCGGCTGCTGGCTCCAGCAAGCGGGGACCGGAGTTGCAATGCTCACCTCTCGCCGCAGCCGCGGGAAAGCAATTGCAGCGCTGGGGCGCAACGTGCTTTGGTAAAAACGTGGTGCCCTGCTGGGCAAGTCGTAGACGGGGCGTTTCACCGAGCAATCGTCGGGCTGCCAAAAAAGTAGGTAAGGATGTGGTCAAGAGTAGGGCTTTGGTGCTGCCTGCCCTGTTTGCAGGTATGATGAGGGCACTGGGGCTGCTGCAGTCTCTGGGCTGGTGTTTGTGCCGAGAGCTGTGTCCGGCTGCCGGTGTGCCGCTGAGCTGGAGCCGATGCTTATTTGTGATCTGCTTGTTTCCGTTTGACCTTCTCCCGTTACTGCCTTTTACCGTCAGTAAGTCTTCATGCCCGGTGATGTTTATCCCCAGAAGTGTGTCTGGAGCATCATCGCACTGCCTCCAGCCTGGCTTTTGCAAGGCGCAGCCCTCATGCTGGCTCTGCTCCTGCGCTCATCTGGGCCATGGTCCCCCAGAAATGGGGTTTGTGGGGACGACTCTCTGGAAGTAGCAGTGGGATGGTGCTGGCAGGACCACAGTGTGCTCTTCAGACCCGCCACATGTTGTGCTTCGATCCTGAAGATGTGGAAGTGTTTGGCCTCTTTGGAGGGCATCTGCTGCCCAAGCTTTCCACGTGGCCAGGTCCCTAACAGTGGACTGTCCCCAGCCTGGCTGAGCAGGGACTGACTTTCTCTACTGATTCTGCACTCAGGTGTCTGCTGTCTCCCAAGCCAGCAAGGTTTTACGCTGACCCTTGCCACTGCTTACACCCCTGGCAGCGGCACTTATGCCATGGCACCTCCTGCCACGGTGCGTATTTGGCACAGAGTTCTCATTTGTACAAGCAAAGCCACAACCACATGCGTGTTTTTCGGAGGAATATCTGATTTCCTAAAACTGAGCTTTCCTAGCCATGTCTCTTTTCATTTAACATGTTTTCCCAGCCATGAGGCTTCCCCCCACCCCGAGCCTGAGTGACTTCTCTCCCATCCAAGTTTCCTGAGTCCTCGAGTCATTTGAAACCTTTTGTGGCTTCGTGGTAAGGTAAAATACAGGGTGAGCCCTCCATCTGCAGACCTCGCTGGGAAGCTCAGGCTTTGTAACCATGTCTGTGCTGTGCTTACAGACTGCTCTGTTCCAGTAGGAGCCGGGTAGTTTCCTTCTGCTGCTCCGTCTGCAGCCCCCCAGGGTGGAGGGGAGGTGGGAGTGGGATATGCTCCTTCTCTTCTCCAAAGCAAGCGGTAGCAGCATGTCCAAAACATCCTGGGATCAGCCCTCCCGGCTGCTGGGAGACAGGCAGATGTTCCCCCCACCTCCCAGGGTCTGCTCTGTCTCCGAAGTCCTCGCTGTGCAGTGACCCAGCGGCGTGTTGAAAAATCCCTGCTCCCTTTCAGCAGATGAAAACCCCTGAATCCCATGGATTCCCTCTTAATTTACATCCTAAATGGCTATGTTGGGAAGGAAAATGCTGTGGATTAAGGGACAGTGTCACAACATGCCCAGTGAACAGGCATGCAGCAGGCAGTGGATGTGAAGGCTGCCTGGTTTTGGGACCCAAGGATACTCCAGATGCATCAGGGAGCAGGTTTGGGACAGAGCAGCTCTCTGAATTAGTACTGCTAGGATGAGGAATGCCCTTCTCACATTAAACAACATGGTGGGTGACTGCTTTGGGTGGCCAATGAATCCCTCCTTGTCCTGATGTCCCTGAGCCTGACTCTGGCTGCATGCCTCTGGGTTGCCAGTGCAGGGGACAGGCTCGTCTCATGGACTCGCCTGCCAACTGCCAAGCACCTGCACCCCTACAGCCATCAGGAAGTAGGAGCATCTCTGCAAGGACTTTGAGCACCTCCACGTATTTTTGAGGTCTCTGAACTGGCTGCGGGGAGCCTTGTGCTTTGCTGTGGTGAAAGCAGCAGCAGCTTATCCAATCGTGCATTAATAAAAGTTTTTAGATGCTTGAAGTGCTACGTATCATCTGTTTTCCTTGGCCAAATTTATTTGGTCGGAGGTGGTGGCAGGATAGCTCTGGCAGCTGCAGGCCTGAAGGGTAGGTAGCTGTGGGCTCCTTTTCTGCCTGTTAAATAAGTTATGGCTTTTCTGCATCTCCAAATGCTCTACAGAAGAGGCCAAGGTGATGGTCCTCACCTGCAGTTGAGGAAAGGGAGGTGTCTCGAGTTAAAAGCTGGTACTTGGGGCAGGAGAGTGGCATGGGTAGGGGGACTGTGCCTGGGGAGGGCAGCGTGGAGACCCCCTGTGTTCTCCTCTCACCACGTTTGCTGGGCTTGGGAGGAAGAAGTGTCCTGAGCAACACTCCTCTAACCTGAGCGTGGAAATCACCACGAAGGAGATACTGAAAACCGCCACAAATGTTCCCCTGCAGCAGGCTGGTAGCGAGAGGGAAAGATGCTGGAGATGAAACATTGCCAAGCGTGCAAGGGAGGAGGGGACCAGAGGAGCTGCCTGGGGGGAGGCTGAGCTCAGCCTTCATGGGAAGGGATGGGAATGGGATGGGATGATCCTGTGCTGGTGGTGGGGCTCGGGCAGGCTGCTTGAGAAGGGGATGGGTCTCTGCCCCACGATTGCCTGCAGGTTTTGGGCACCTCCATACATCTCGCTGTTCCCAAGCTGCTGCGCAGCCCCGACAGCCCCAGGAGTCTCTGCCAGATCCCAGCAGCTCAGGGTGGGTACCAGTGCCTCCAACCTGACCCAGCCAGCCAGGGAGGAGAGGCTTTTAAAATACATTCTCCATGCAAAACCAGGACAGAAATAGCCTTGCCAGGGCTTGGAGGTTTCGTTTGACTGCGGGGGCTCATCCCAGGCTGTCAGCAAGCAGAGGTGTTAGCAGATGGCTCCCTCCTTTCTGACAGAGGAATAGTGATGAGCCAGCCACCCTGTCATTCCCCAACACCAACATCTGCGTTTTTCTGGCCCCCAGCTCCAGCCGAAGGGGGTCACACGTTTGGTAAGTGCCAGCTTCATTTTTCCCTGGTGAGCCAAGGGCACGTTTACAAGCTCTGAAGCCTTCGCTGAGCTGGCAGCTGCCTGAAGCAGCCCCAGCGGGAGGTACATTTTTCACCAAAGGGTGCTGGAGCCTTCCAGGAGGTTACAGGGCTGCAGATGCTGGAAGGGGCAGTTGTGCCATTCTTCCTACTTCTCCCCAGTTGGCATGGGTGACTTCCCCTCTTGCTCATGTTTCTTGGCCTGAGGTTTCTTGCACAAGACCTGAGCTTCCTGCTAGGTTATGAAGTGGTTTGGTTTTTGAGCCCTATCTGGAGCTGTACCCCCTGGAGGTCCTCAGAGCCTGGTGTGGAACGTGCTCCTTGGACGGGTGAGCTGCAGAGGAGGTTGGTGCCCAGTGCCATGCTAGCATCAGGGCTTGCACCTCTATTGGGGCTCAGCCTGCTTTTTGGAGAAAACATCTGATTTTCTGGGTCTGTCTGGGGAGGGTGAAATCAGGCTTAGGAGAAGGTGTGGATAGGTACAGGCAGGTGGTCAGGGAGGTCCCCAGGGCAGGTTTGCAGCAAAGCTGCCATTTCCCATGTCAACAGTTTGCGGGCGCCAGCCAGAGCCCAGCCCGGCCTTTTACGTGCGAGCGCTGCTGGGAGCAGTGGGTTTATTTTTAGTCCTGTGAGCACTTGCTCCGTCCCCCACAAAACCATCTGCTGCTGCCAGCAGGGCTGTGCTTGTTGGCTTTGACTCAACAAAGCAAACACCCACACCACCACATCCCCCACCCCAAATTTGCCATTTTTTGGCCACAAACCGGGATGTTTTTTTTTTTACACTCATCCTCTGCCTCCTGTCCCCATGTCCTCTCCCCACCCTGCCATGAGTGTTGTGGATGAGAAGTTTTGGGCTGTGTCTCATCCTTCCCATGGCTTCGTGCTTCGATCTGGGCAGAGCACTGGGGTGCTGGGAGGGAACTTGCTCCAATGCAACCTGGGGATGCTCCCAAGGGTGTCCAAGCCCTTTTGGGGGGCATAACAGATGCTCACCAGGCTTAAGGTGAAAACTGGAGCTTAATTATGTTGAGTTACTAATTAGCAGCAGACTTGGCAGCTCTGCCGTGTGAAAGCAAAGGTGCTGAGAAATGCACTTGGTGAGGACCGGCTCAGCTGGTCTGTTTGTAAGTGTGCGTCCCAACACAGAGGGAAGAGTGGAAAAGCAAGGTGAGGCAGGGTGAAGCTAATGAACGTGCGCTCCCCATGTACAGAGAGGCTTTCAAGGCTTCCCAGGGCTGTGCCTGCAAAATCCCCCTGCTCAAAACCTGCTCTCCCAGAGCCATGCGGTACCTCCAGGGGAGACACGGGGCTGTGGACCCCACTGGAGGTTTTTGTCACCAGGGTGAGTGGCCTGCCAGTGACAGCTGCAAGTCCAAGGTGCCCAGGGGATGTTGGCCACAAGACAGTGGGACAAAATCAGGTTTGGGGTTAGCCACAAGCGACGGTCTCCTTCCCAGCATCATTCCCAGCTGGTGAGTGCCCTGTTTGGCAGCATGCAGCACATCCGTCCAGCTGGGCTTTCCCTAGTTGAATCTCACGGCTTGGTACCTGCCAGGGCAGGATTCATCCTGCTGGATGGGGACGTGGCAAAGGTAGGGCTCGAAACACACTCAGCAAATGAGCTCCAGATTTCCAGCTCTTGTTGGGTTTATTTTGCAACCGGGTCCAAACCACGAGGTTTGTTCTCAATAAAACAGAGCAAACAACCACACAGAAAAGGAAGGAAAAACAGACTGTTTTCGTCTCAGGCTTGTTGAGAGAGCTAATCATTTCACAGGGAGGGTCACAGCATTTGAGAGAAGCTCAGGAGAAGATATTGGAATGTCTGTTCCTTGAGCCCAGAGCTTTGCTGGTGCTTGGGTTTAGCTACGTGTGGCTTGTTCATTGCCAGCCCTGCTGAGTGTCACTTCATCTGTGATCTTTTGGGGTTTAATGAGACCTCTAAGCTTTTGGATGAATAACTGGCTATTTTCTGCTCTTTGCTATGAAGCCCTGAATGGTTTCCACCAAAAAAACCCCAGCCAGTGCAGCCATAGCCAGGATGGTCTGGTGACTATTCTTCATGCAAAGTCAAATAGTTTCATCCTTCATCCAGCACCATCAAGGGGTGTCGTGGGCTTGGGGGAGTCAAGCTCCCCCATTTGCTGAAGAGCAGTGAGCTACAGCCATCCTGGGTGGGTCTGGCAGCACCTTCAACAGCACCCAGCGGGTGCCACTGGAAGGATTCACAAATAAGGGTGGCTCCAGTTCTCATCCTGTATAAGAGCCTCCATCAAAGGCTTCCTTCTTGGATGAGACGGCAAATAGGGGGTCCAGTCCAGGCACTGAGTGAGGAGCCTTCATCTGCAGGAGCCACATGGCCGATGGCTTGGGGCTGCCCCAGCTGCATCTGGAGAAACGCAGCAAGCCCATGTCCTTCTGGACATGGCATATGAGTCCACCTTGGTGGGATCTCCCCAAAAATGAAACTACCTTACTTGGGACTCACTGCCCCAAATTCTCCATATATTCCCAGCATGCGCCTGTTGTGGGCAGCATCCAGAGGTCGAATAGCAGAGGGCAGGGGTAGTAAGGCTTGTAAAAAATGCAGACAGGCTCTGTCATGATGCCTGGGAACCAGGCCTGTCAGCGCTGGCATCGCTTTGACCTCCAGTGCCATGCCAGCCTGAAATGCACATCTGTTCCCAGGCTCCGCGGTCCTCCCTGCCTCCGCCTCCCCCTGGGGTTGGCTGCATGTCTCAGCAAGATGGGCCCGAGAAGTCCCAGAAAACTGAGGAGAAAATGGCTGGAGACTGAAAAATTCTGCAGGGGGGGGACGGTGATGTGAAATGCAACACTTTTCTGACAGAAAGCTCAGGGCTTTCTGTTGGTGAACCATCACCATGGCAAGAGCGTGGGCTCTGCAGCAGTGGCAGGAGAAGGAGGAGGTGGTGTCCAGCAAGTTGTTTTCTCAAGCTGTGAACCCAGAGCTCTGGCCCAAACCCCAGCTATAAGAAGTACAAAGGAAGAAAGTCCAGTTATTTTCCTGAATTTTTTTTTTAACAATTCAGGGCCAACACTGTTCTGCTGAAATGCATGAGCGACTTGGTTTTTTTGCAGCTAACCCTCAGGAAGCTGAGCTCTGGTAGACATTTGCTGGGACTCTCCAGGACATCAATCCCAGGGCAATCAAGAGTATCTGGGATGCCTGAAAAAGCCATCCCTCCAATCACTTCCTCACCGCTGCTGTCCGATGTTCCCTGTGAGGAGGCAAATTAAGGATCCTTAAAGTTGCCTTTTGTCAGGCAATCAGTGCTCCTCTTGGCAGGGAAGGGCGTTCATCAACAGTTGCGCAGGTCCTTGCTCTGAGATAAACACCAGGTCAGATGGTGCCTCCTTCCAGCAGAAGACATCTTTGCATGCAGAAGGCGGTGTGCACGCATGCTGGAAGGATGAATTTTTGATGGCTCGCAGCGGTATCACGTATATGGATGGACGGGCTGGGGAGAGGTGGCAAGACAGAGATAACCCCCTGCTCCTTGTCTAGGTGGCACCTAAAGACCAAGCAGGGCTTTGGAGGTACCACATGGCTCTGGTGGGATGTTCCCAGGGGACACTGTGTTCCTGCAGCTCCCAATGCCATTTTTCCCAAGGGAAGGGGAGCGCCAGGGGCGTGTGAGAGGGGAGCTCTCGGAGGCAGCGCAGCCTCAGTATAGTCGGGTTTTGGACCTCATTTAAGCAGCTCCTTATAGCCTTCACAAATGGATGCTGTTAAGTACAGAGACGTGACCGCAACAGAGCTCGGTTACTTACAGCTCCCTGCAGCTGACTTATGCCTCCTCTGTCAGCAGGGCTGAGGGGGGAAGGAAAACCTTCTGGAATGACAGCCAGGAGGAAAAAAATCCCTCCCTGCTTTTTTCCCCATTGTTACAAACCCTGAGCCCGCCCCAGCCTGACGTGTTGATAAACGTGGGTTTAGGAGAAATCTGGGAAGCAGCAAGGAAATATCCATGGGTTTAGATGGGGACCATGTAGAAACGTGGCAGGAGCTTCTCCTCACTGTGACCTTAAAATGTGCATTTAAAGCTGAAGCCAGTTTTCCCCAGCCAGCTGAAAACAAAAGAGGTTTTTGGCCTCGCTGTGCCCAGCTTTGTCTTTGCAGCATTTACACAATGGGCTCCGTTGAGCCTTGTTCCCGTTGGATGCTCTTTGCCTCTGATGTATAAAACAAAAGAGCCCATCATGATGTTAAAAATCTAATGTCCTTGTGAAATGTCTTGGTCACTGGCGGATGGGTCTGGTTTCCCCAGTCTCCCAGGGAAAAGGATTTGCGGACAGACCCCGTGTGTAGTTACGGGAGATGTGGTGGGGGAGACGCTTTCCACGAGCACGGTCTCTGCACTGCTCCTTGGGGTCACCAAGCTAAGCCTTGGCTGTTGGCGTCTGCAATGTTCACCACTGCAGAAGGCGAGTCCTCGAGGGGAAGACAGAGCTCCTGGAAAACATTGTGAAGAGCTGCTGGGGGCGGGGGGGGAAGAAAGGTGGTGATGTGCCTGCAAAGGACCTTCAGAGCTGAGACAAGAGGCAGGAGCAAAGTGCATGTGTACGAGTCACACACTCGGGGATGACGAAGCCCGTGCGCTGGCTCTCTCCTGGCTGCCCACACCTGTACTCAGCCCACAGCCGCATCCAACCCAGCAGTGTCTTTTGAGCTGCTTTGATTGGCAAGTGCTTAGAGCTCCCTGGGTTTTCGTTTTCACTTGGTTTGGTTTATTTTTTTTCTTTTAATAGCAGCGCTCGTTTTCATGCTGACTACCAGATATATGTGGCTTGCAGCTACTCAAGCAGGCATTGCAGCCAGTTTGCATTCCTCAGCTGCTTTGACCCCATGGTTTATTTAGTGTTTCTTCTCTCTCCACCCACGGTGCAGCTGCCTGTTAAGGTGTTTTCCTCTAGGTCTGTTCTGCAGGAGTAGATGCATGGTCATCAGAAAATCTTTGGTCATCTTTAAGGATAGTTGTTTTTATGGTACAAGCAATGACTTGTCTCTAGGCTCATCTGTGCTAATTGGGAGCAGGGAGGAGTGAAGCCAGGCGAAGGGCAGCCTGGCTGTGCTCGGTTAACTTCTGCTTTTTTTTCTCATGCTGTATGGCTCTTGAATTTCTTAAGGCGGCTTTGTCTTCTTCAATTTCTTGCCGTGCTTTGTGTGTCTCATTTCTGCCTGGTTTCATTTCCTCCTTTTCGCCTCATTCCCCTCGGCTGCTCCTCCGGCTGCTTTTTAATCTGTTTGCCTCCCCTGCTCTTCTTCCTCCCCTTACGCATCTCTCTCCTGCTCCACACTCGATGCGTTCGGCGGCGGCATTTTGTCTGCAAGCTGTTTGTCTGGCCACATGATGGGTGTAATGTTTGCAGGGCCCTTGTCCTTCACAGTCTGGTGCACGGTCTTCACCGAGGGGTGACCCCTCAGTGAAGGGTCAGTGAAGCACCGGAACCTCCCCCTTGGATGCTGGTGCTCGCTCAGACGTGTCACTTGTTCACTTGATTCATCCAGATTCTAAGGTACGGGAAGGGGAGAAAAGCCTCCCAGCCATCAGTCCTCCCTGAGCCTTCTCGGACTGAGAATTGCAGTCCAGCTCTCATGTACAGTTACTGCACCTTCCCTCCTCCTCCTCCTTGCTCGGCGCTTTGCTTCAGCATTCCAAACCTTCCCATTTCAGAGCTGAGCTTGTCTCTGGCTGAGGTGGTGTTGCGCAGGTGCTGTAGGTTGAACCCCTGGGTGGTATCAGTCGGGGAGAGCTTTAGATTACGATAAACTCAGTTTTATTACTGCAAGGGTGAGGGTTTAACGCTTCTTAACTCCCTTCCCTTGGCTTGATAATTCATGTTGCCTCATCTGGAGCTGGACCAAAGCGGCTGCCATGGTGGGAGGCAGTGTGGGAGCACTGCAGCCATCCAGAAACTTTGCCCAAGGGTCGGGGGCCCCTTGCCACCCAAAGAGCCCAGTGGATCCCCAGTTCCCACCCATTGCCATAGGATGCTGGTACCTAAGTGCTCCGAGGATTTGGGGGCCGCAGCAGGACCATTCAAGGAAGACATACCCCAGGCAGGAGCCGCCGGCAATGTCCCATGGCTTGCACACGCAGACTGCTAAATAAGTAGCTAATTTCTGTTTTGTTAAAAAAATAAGATAAAAATAAAGCCCCACTCTTTTGCTCAGTTATTCATGTGTAGCAAAAAATAGAGCTGGTATGCGATGCCTGCCTGCAATGTACTCCAGGAGCTGCAAAGGCATAGCTGGCACTTTGGGACCAAGGGAAAGATATTATTTATAGTCAGGCTCAGTAAGTCATTCCTCCAAAATTTTTTTGTCATCTAGCCTGCTCCCTCTTCCCTTTGCAGCATTTCCCTTTCCATTCGCTACCAAAACTGCACTAATTGTGCACAGACTTGTAGGGACATAAGCGGCATCTCTTCCTCCTCTGGTCCTAAACCAGAAGACACCAGGTAGCAGGGATGTGTACGCAGAGATGAATTAAATCAGCGCCATGCTGCCAGAGATGAATTTCACTGCGCTTGTCGCTGTGCTCCATCAGAGATGGATATTTGTTTCCAAGCATGGCCCCATGCAGATAATTTTTAAGGGGTCCTTTGCTCAGCAGCAGCAGGGATCTGGCTGGGAGCCTTGGGGTTATTCCCCACCTTCCTCCACACCCTAACTCTTTTCATAAACCAAAAAACTGGGAATTTGAAGTCCAAAGGTGTGTGTCAAACGATCAGCAGAGAATAAATTGGCGTCCTTACTTACTTATGACTTCCCTGGTGTATTTTTAATAATTGATTTATCTAGTGTCAAGCACTTGGGAGGGTAACGGAGGATGATGCTGCAGGGTTAGAGGGATGTGAAGAGGGAAAAAAAACCCTGAGAAGGAGGTTTTGAAGAAGCTGGTTGGGAGTGGGGTTGCTTTGATGGCCAGCTTTGCTTTGACAGATGTCCTCTGCCTGACAAGCTGTGGGGGGCAAGGGGCTGTCGTTGTGCCACAGCCCACTGCGGCAGAGCCTAACCCCACTCGCCCGTCGCCTGTCTTCCAGCCCATCACTTCATCGCGGCGACAGCGTGCCAGGAGGCGGACTACGGGTGGATGATCCGGCACTATTGCCTGAAGCAGTTCCAGCTCAGCATGGAGGGCATCGGGCAGCGGCTCTGGTGCGACTGGGATGAGACCGTGGGGTAAGTGAGGTCCCTCTGCTTGCCCCTTCCTTCCTGGCATCCTTGGACCACTTGCACCCATCTTTGATTTTGGGGTGTAAGGAGGTCGGCGGTGGGTTTTATTTCATGAGGGAGGAAACAAATGTGCCATTTCACTCTGCTTTGCTGCTGATGCTGCCCTGACTCCATCCCTGCTGGGTCCAGCTGAAGGGGCTTCCCCATCCTGGTCGCTTGTGGAGGGGCGACGAGCTGGGCTTGGAAGGGAGAGCAGTGGACATTGTCTACTTGGACTTCTGTGAGGCTTTTGACACTGTCTCCCATAAGATCCTCACAGACAAGCGGATGAAGTGTGGGCTGGATGAGCACACAATGAGGTGGGTTGAAAACTGGCTGAATGGCCAGTACCAGAGGTTGGTGATCACTGGACAAAGATTAGTTGGAGGCCAGCAACTAGTGGTGTGACCCAGGGGTCAGTGCTGGGTCCAGTCCTGCTTAACCTCTTCATTAATGATCTGGGTGATGAGGCAGTATAACCCACAGTGTACCAAGTTCACTGATGACACCAGACTGGGAGGAGTGGGTGACACACCAGAGGGTCGTGCTGCCATCCAGAGAGACCTCAACAGGCTGGAGAAATGGGCTGATGGGAACCTCATGAAGTTCAACAAGGAGAAGGGCAAAGTCCTGCACCTGGGGAGGAACAATCCCAGGCACCAGAACATGCTGGGGACCATCCAGCTGGAAAGCAGCTCAGCAGAAAAGGCCCTGGGGGTCCCGGTGGACACCAAGTTGAACATGAGCCCTTGTGCCAAAGAAGGTGAATGGTATCTGGGGCTGCGTTAGGAGTGTTTCCAGCAGGCCGAGGGAGGTGATCCTTCCCCTCTGCTCAGCACTGGTGAGGCCATCCCTGGAGTGCTGTGTCCAGTTCTGGGCTCCCCAGTGCGAGAGAGACATGGACATACTGGACAGACTCCAATGAAGGACCACAAAGATGATGAAGGGACTGGAGTATGTCTCCTACAAGGAAAGGCTGAGAGAGCTGAGGCTGTTCACCCTGGAGAAGAGAAGGCTCAGGGGGATCTTATTAAGGTATATAAATATCTGAAGGGAGGGTGCAAAGACAATGGAGCCAGGCTCTTCTCAGTGGTGCCCAGTGACAGGACCAGAGGCAATGGGCACAAACTGAAGCACGGGAGGTTCCCTCTGAACATCAGGAAACGCTTTTTCAACGTGAGGTTGACCAAGCACTGGCACTGGTCACCCAGGGAGATGTGGAGTTTCCATCGTTGGAGATGATACTCAAAACTCATCTGGACATGGTCATGAGCAACCAGCTCTAGGTGGCCCTGCTTGAGCAGAGGCATTTGGACAAGATGAAGTGACCTCCAGAGGTCCTCTCCAGCCTCAGCCATTCTGTGATTAAATGAGCTTTCAAGGAGCCCAGCGTAAGCAGTGTTTGGAAATCAGGATGGCCGTCTTGCTCAATACAGTTATGTACGTATGAAGAAACCACATGCCCTTCAATAGGAGAAGACCATGGCTGTCTGCTACATGTTGGGTATCCATGTGTTAATAAGGCAGTAGATTGGGATCCCTGTCATGGCTCCATTACCACTTCTGGTGACTCACTGCTTGATGACATATTTTCCATGAGATTTTTCTTTTTTCTCAGAACTCAGGTTCTCCACACAGTCCAAAATGCCCTAACTCAGCCTTAAAAACCCCATAACTCACTGAGGTGCCGGCAGACCCTCTCTATGAGAAAATCCCAGGCTATCCCACTGGACCTGCTGGCTCGCCCATTACTTCCAAAAGTTCCGTGTTGATTTTTCTTAGCAACTAGAGGGAGAAGCTGGCATGGTACAGCATGGCAGTCTTCTGCTAAGTCTCCTGTTTGTAATCAGTGTCAGAGAATTAGCTGTGATTTATGACTTAGGAGAAGTGGAAATGTGGTCTGCTTTCCTGGTGGAGCACTTGGCAGCATCCTTGGGGGGATAATGAGGGTGATAAGGGAACCCTACTTAATGAAGCAGCATCAGGGAGAGCAGGGATGTTACATTTGGGGACTGTGCTTGTTTTTGGCTTTTTTGGCATTTCTTTTTGGTTCTTTTTATTGCAAACCACCTGAATGACGCTTTCTTTGGGTCAGCTCTTTCCTATTTGTAATCAGCAGAGCTGAATTTTTCAGTACCATCATGGCGTAAGTAATTCTCCTGGCGAGATGGTTTTGATTGAAGTTGCAAAGGTGTGTCTGTGTGTTGGTGTGAGGGCCTGAAAAGAGAAAATAAAAACCCATTCTCCATTCTGAGCTGGCTTTCCGCATCGTACAGCATTGTTGTGCTGTGGCTTTTCTCTGGGAAAATGAAGCGGCAGACAAAAATGAGCTCTCGTGACACAAGAAGGGGATTGAGGTCAGTTGGAAATGGCAAGCAGATGTTGCTGTATGCCATGAGTGTTTTGCACAAAAATTAGAGTTTTTGTAAGATTTTGGTTGATTTCCTGCTTCATGCCCCTTTCATTCCGTGCCAAATTAAAATCTATAAATATTTGTATATGTAAACAGACATATATATATATAGGTAGAGAGGACAGCTTGGGTTTTCCTTCCCCTTTATCAGTGATAAAATGGAGGGGAAGAAAACAGAGCGGACTGACTGTGGGAGGTTTTCTGGTTCTGAGAAGCCTCATTTGGTCCTCAGAAACGTCCAGGGCTGCTGCCGTTGCTCCAGCCCCAGCCGCCTTGGGGGTCTCCGTGGCACCTGTCCCCCTCTGTTGACACCTTTGGAAGCAGCATCCAGATGTGGTCCAGATGTGGTGAATGGCAGGAGAAGGGGATAACCACCTCCCTGTATCTCCAGGCTGTGCTGGGGGTGAGCTCCCACCCCTGGGGCCATCCCAGCAGAGCTGTCCCCAACCCAGGCTGTCCCCATGCAGGGGCTGAGTATGTCCCAGGGGCAGGACTTTGCTTTTGGTCCTGATTCGGTGCTATCTGCAAGCTTGATGAGATGCAATCCATCCCCTCCTCCAGGCCTTCAGTGAAGCCATTGCGCAGGAAGCAGAGGTGTATTAAAGAGCTTGTTCTTTATCTCCGCCATCCTGGTTTTTTTTCTAAATAGCTTCTACTAAACTTGTTATCCTTGAGGCACTTGGAGGAAATGTTGATAAACTTGCAGTGTTTAATTTGATTGTGTGAGTCCATTTGCTCCGTGCAAACACAAGGCTCGGGTTATTTAAGACATGACATTCCTTTGATCCTCCTGTGCCCTCAGGACACTGGGAAAATCAGGTAGAAATAGCTCAGCTACTGCTGTAAATGTACTTGCTCTGCAAGGATATGCGTTTCGGGTGGCCACCTCTCTTGACACCCCTGCTCCCTGCCTGTGCATGGGACTCACCATCCCCTTTTAGGAGGAAAAAATACTGTTAGGAGATGTCCCATCAGGAGTGGGCAGGGGGTGGCATAGGCTGGCTGGTCACCCCTCTGGCTTTAGGGGGAAGGACTTGACTTCCACCAGGCATGAAACAAAGAAATAGAAATAAAACACCGGCCTAGAGCCTCATCTCCTCTCCATATCTTCCCCCAAACTGAGGAATTTTGATGCTTAAAACCTGTCTGAAACAAGAATGAGAAATATTTGAAGGTTTTGCCTCTGACAGCTCCCGTACCATCATCAGCATCGGGTTTGGAGCTGTGATTTCTCGTATGCAGCATTTAGCAGAGAAATGCCCGTTAGGCCCATCATTTACTGCTCAATTGAGAATGACCTGATGGGAACATCTGGATAAATGAATTGTCTCAGCAGAGTTTGTAATTGTGGTTTATTGGTCCTATTTATAGGCTGCAGATTATCCTCCCATCTTACCCTCAGAAGTACTAACCGAGCTCTTTCATCGCTGCTACCGCTGCATTCAGATGTAACAGAGGGGTCTCTCTGGACCAGGAGTCTTTGCTGAGGTTGGGCTTGGACCATGTGAACAAGCACCAACTCTCTGAGAAGGTTTGTCCAACACCATTGAGCTCGTCTGGCTTTCTTAGGTGTACTTATTTCGGGGAAGTTGATTTTTTTTGATACGCAAAATCATGTACCAGGGGAAATAGTGTGAGCCATTACACACTTCAGGAATGGGATGCCAGGTGGTTTCTAATAAAATAATTAGTTCCAGAAGTTTGCCATGAATGCTCTCTCCTGGGAAGGGAGAAGGACTGCTCTGAGAGGTGTTTTCCCTTGGGTCATCTGGTTTCCTTCCCTCTCTTCCTCCCCAAAGGATGAGTGGTCTGGCGTGGCCTCAGATGTTCCTGCTGGAGCCATGTGTGCCAGTACCTGCTGGGTGAGCTGTTCACATGCTGCAAGCTGGTGTCTCCAGCCCCTCCGTGGTGTTGCCTTGTGGATACCTGGCCTGAGAGCAATTTAGACGAAGCACCCCAGTGTTTCATTTTCCAGGGCTTGCAGCTACCCCGTTATTTAAAGCTGGAGCTGCATTGTGGTGTCCTCTGCTTCATGGTGGTGGCTGAGCTGCTTTGACTGGGAGCTCAGCTGTGCATGACTAATTATCCCGAAGATCAGCTTGGCTATTTTGATGCCAGGTCCAGATTCATCAGCGTGGCAGCTATTTTTGGGGATGTGGAGCACTGTTGGCAGAGCTGGGGCAGCTAGAGGGGGCTGGGCTGCCGGCTGTTCCCCGTGAATGCATCAGCAGGAGCTGATGACTTGTAGATATTTTTCATGCAAGGTTTTGGCATGCCAGCGGGCCGTGGCCAGGGGATGGCTTGGCACAGTGGTTTTTGCATGGCATTGGCGCACTGGGCAGCAGAGAGCAGGACGGGGGGATGCTCGCTGTGCTGAGCGGTGCCGCAGCTGCGGCTGTCACTCCATCTGAGCCAGGCACCTTCATCCCAAATATATCCACCCCGTGGCACGCCTAAAACCCTCTGGGGAATGGCTCTCCCATTGCTGCGGGCATCCTGCGGGGAAGGAGCTCACCGGCATGGTGTTTCTGATAGCTGCAGCGGGTCCAGAAATGTGCCGACGCTGCCAGCTCCCGGCACGCCTGGTACCCTGCCCCACTACTGCCCCCGCTGCGGGGCTGCTCTTACAGCTGTGAATACACTCACAGTGTGTCTTCAGGTTATTTATCTGTTGTCTTATAGACAACAGATTGATCTTATTATCTCATTGTCTACTTACTTATCTTCAGGTTGTCAGGTCCCTCCTGGCTACCCCTTTACCATGTTTCCAGGCTCACCCTGCACCCGTGCAGAGGAAGAAATCAATTTTTTCTTTTAATTTACAAAGCAGAAGGAAAGCCTTTTGCTTTGTAAATTAAAAAGGTAAAAAGGGTTGTTTTTTTTTTTTTCCTTCTGAAGCAAGGGATTTGGGGAGGATAGGAAAAAAAATCCTGATACTCATGGCAAAAGGGAGAGCTGGTGATCCTGTGAACCCCAACCAGTATCCGTAGTGTAACACTGTCCACACCGAGGCGCTGGCGAGGAATAAATGGCAGATCAAATTCCAGTCTCAGTTGCAGTGGTAAAAAACCAGAGGCATTGCTTAGGATTTACAGCAGTGTAAGCATTCAGATCCCGTCAAACCATAAATCAGTCCTCAGTGGCTTCCCACCAGCAGCCCAGCCCCATCCTCGTCCTGCCCACAGGTGTTCATCCCCACGTGGTCCCTGCGATGCTCGGCCTCCTCCCACTGCAGCATCCTTGGAACTCAAACTGTTTCCATGGCAATGAGGAAAACAGTTTTAATTGCAGTTCACATTGGGCAGGGAAAAAAATATTTAGAACTAAGCAAAACTGTACTTTTCAGGGCATGCTGCCTGTCTCCCTGCTGGTCTGCCTGCCCACAGCCTATGGTGGTGGGATGGCTTGGGAAAACCTCCCCTGTTCCCGGTGCTATCCTACATCAGCTCAATAATCACAATTTTTTGTATTTTTTTTAGTAATCAAAGCTCATCTTCTAAGGCATTTTTAAGGATTTTAAATTAAGATGCTGATATTTAAGGCAAAACCAAGGGAGAGGAGGGGCGGAAGAAGAGGAAGGTGGAGCGGGTGCAGACTGCTTCTCCTTTCCCTCTCCCCACCATGTCTAGTGGTCTCTGGGGACATACTGACCATCATGGGGAGCTAAGGGCACCCTCCATGCTCAGCACTCCTCCAGCCGTGGGCATGTCTCCATCCCTCCATCTCAAAGTGCAGGCGAGCCCCCGAGAGTTGCCATTCCCAGAGGAGCCCTTGCTGGGCTGCTGGCAATTTTTTGCACCAGGAAGGATCCCAGAGAAGCCCAGTCCCAGTTGGGAAAAGGGAGCATGACTTGGAAACACTTCTCCTTGAAGCTGCTGAGCTCTCTTCAGGGTTGGGGGAAGCAGGAGCAGCCCGAGTGCTCTGACCAGGACTTTTTCTGCACATGCAACTGGACGGTCCTTGTGAGAGGCAAGGAGAGGTTTCAAATACCTTCTCATGGGGGCAGAGGCACCCGATGGAAAGGCTTTTGTTGTGTCATCTAATTCCAAATATCATCTTAACTAACTCCCCCGTTGCCAGCCAGGTTTTGCAGCCTGGCTTTCGGCTGTTATGAATAGAACATGGCGCGTAGCTTTGGGCTGCACCGGCTATTCATAGCCCCTGGCAAACATTGTTAAAAACAGCTGCTCCTTCAGTTACCTCTTGCTCCCAGACAGGTTGGGAAGTCAGGGACAACCATCCTTAGATCCTCTGGCCGCTCTGCAAAGCCACGGGGATGTGCCACAGAGCAGCTCGGTGGCCCAGTGGCTTCTCTACTTCCTTATTTACCCTGACCAAACTGAGCCATTGCGGAGCTTGTTGGAAGCCTGGCCAGGGATCTGCCTTGTGGTTAGCCCGCCTGCTTTCGGTAATGGCCGTAAAGCCCTGCTCAGCTGTTTGTAGAGGGCAGCCAGCCCCTGGTCTGCAGGGAGAGGGAGGAGAGGATGAAGGTTGCGGGTATTTTTCTGCACAACCCCCCACCTCGGGTCTGATTTGGGGTTGGTGACAGTCAGGTCTCTTAGATCCTCCCCCCAAAAAATTATCTGGTTGTTTTGCCAGGCATTGCAATCCCCAGACACCCCTGATGCTGGCGACTTGGGTTTCTGTCCTCACCACCATCTCCAGGGTGGTCCGAGATGCACCCCAGGGGATCCCTAAACACCCAGCGCCTCTCTTCCCCCTGCTGCCTGCCTGGGTGGCTCCCCTCGTCCAGGGCCGTGGTGGCAGAGCGGGTGGCATGCCATGCCGCTCTATTTCTGCAGCTGTGTTGGTCACAGGCGTTGCATTTTGCTTCAGCTACAGCAGCAGGAGAGGGGTCCCTCCCTGGGCTGTAGCTGGCAGCAGCGCCCTGAGCAGTGTCCCCAGCACACAGTCTTCCATAGCGCTGGGCATGGGGGGGGGCTGAGATTTGGAAATACCTTTCTCCTACTTGCAAGAATATATCTCTGGAGGGTTTGTTTTTGGAAAGTCTGTGCCCTTGCTCATCTGGAGGAGATGATGTTTTGGGAGATGGAGGCTTGCAAATGAGCTGTAGAGTTGTCTGAAAGCCAAAAGCTTTACTCTACCTTCTCTCCAAGGAGAGTTTTCACCCTGCAACTGAGGATTACACCTCTTTGTGGACACCAGAAATAGCATGATCATCCCTGCAGCTCCCAGAGCTTGACTCAGCTTTGCCTGGCTGAGCGTGGCGGGGGGATGGCGCCCTCCTGGGCTTGACTGTGGGGTGGCACATAGGTAGCAAGGGGAGGGCAGAGCAGTTGTACTGGGCAGCAGAACAAACCCCTCAAGAGGTTTCACCATCAGCATGGGCTGAATTCCCCAGTGGGACCACACTGGTGTGGTGCTAACGTAATAACGCACCTCTGCTTGTGGCGAGAGAGAACCAGATGCTGCTTTGGAAATGCAATGGGATAAATGTTCGCCAAGGCTGTGGCAGGGAACAGCACACCTAGCCCCGGGCGTCAACACTGCTGCTCTCCGGTGGGATTGTGATCCCTTCTGACAAGGCATCGCAAACAGCAGCCTGGTTCCAACCGGTCTGGTTTATCTGTATTCCAGCAAATGGATCCCTTTGGTAGCCCTCTACAGTGCACCTGTAATGAGGAGGTCCTCCATGCCATGTGTCTTGGTGCTCTGCATGTGAGGATAGAAGAAGGATGGAATTTCATAGGACTGTTCTCCGAAGACCGTGAGATGCAGCAGCTCAGGACCTGCACAGCTGGCAGGGATGGACTCGGGCAGTGGTTGGCAGCTTGTGTATATGGATGGCCAAGGGTCTGTGAGATAAAGTGGAAGAAATTAAAGCATTTGGCTACAGTTGAAAGTTCAGCTTTGCTTTTAGTTGGCTCATCATAAAACTATCATGGTCAAGTAGTGCTTTGTGTAAGCAAAAGGTGGAAAATCATCTCTTGAAGAGCATCCAGACTTGCTTTCCCTTGGCCAAGAGCTCAGCAGCTCTCATTGTCACTTCCAACTTCTAGCTGTTGCTGACAATGTTTTCTTTTCCCTCCAGGCCCCTCCTGCTCACTCCCCACTGGGCTCTGGGGGTGTGTGGGGCCAGCAGGTGGCAGTGCCTGCGATGCCACCTGCTCCTGCTGAGGATGCAATCCCATCCAGAGCAGGTGGCTTTAACGAAGAGAGGGGACATGAAAATAAAAGGGACAAGAGACTTAGGATATCTTAAGCCACAGCTGCAGACCCTCATCAAGATGGAAGGACCTCCTTCCACACCTGGACAGACAAACGTAGCCCCACAGCCACCTCCTCGCCCCCCTATGTTGCTCGCAGGGCCGTAGCCACTCAGCTCCTCTGCTCGGGTCCATCTTCTCCCCGGCCAGTGCACACAGAGCCACCCGAGCACTGAAATACAGATGCTGCCGAAGTGCAAAGTGTAGTTACAGTTTCGCCTTTCATTTGCTGATACCATTTTGCTTTGGTTACTTGCATGTTTTCATGTATAATGATGGGATCAGCTATTTATCGGCACGAAAGCACGGGCTGAGCCGGGGAAGGGCTAAGCCAGCTGCTCTATGGCCCTTCAGTTTGAAAAATAGCTTTTATTCACTTTTCTGTTAACTCTTTCCCTCTGGTTCCTGCCAATGCTTTAGCTCCTCAGATCTGCTAAGGATGCTGATGAAAGGGAGATAGTAATTTTGCACATTGGGATGCTGAGCAGAAGCTGCTTTTAGTAGCTCCAGGCGCCCCATTAATTAAATCACCAGACTCTGCAGAGCCTCCCTCCGGCACTGCCGTGTGCCGATGGGCACAGCAAGGCAACTGCTGCCTGCCCAAAAACCCAGCTGATGAGATGCAGAGAGGCTGCGGTGAGTAGCTGGGAAGCTGTTTATAAAACATTTCTTCCCCCAGGCGGGTTTTTAATTGCATAGTTGGGTTTTGGTTAGCTCTGCTTCTCTAGGATTAATTGTAAGTAATTGGGATGGGGAAAAAGAAAATTACGAATACTCTTTTTTATGCATAGCCAATTTTAAAGCAGGTAGGATTTGAAACCCATGGTACTACCTGCCCTTCCAGAGGGTGGGTGGTTGGACCAGCACAGACAGGGACTGTCCTCTGCCTGCAGTGCCTCTTGCTCAGGGCTGCTCTGTGTTTTTCCAAATATTTGGGGGGGAAAAAAAAAAACCTCAAAAAAAGGTCTTGCTGGCCAGTGAGAGGTGGGATGGGTCATGGTTCTGCAGACATGCAAAGCGTGGCACTGCAAACTGCAGAGAGACAAGCCTCAAAAGCATGCTGTTGGTTCAAAAAAACCTTATTTTTAGGCAATTAAAAGAATTGTAAGTAGAGTCAATGTACTTATTTCTGTCCCCTTTTGGCTGAACCTGCACAAGCTGAAGGATGGTGCCCCGAAGGCCGGCAGCCAGGTGAGCTGCTCCGTGGCTCACAATGCATTTCCAGAAGGTATTTGCCTAATGGTGCCAGAGGGTTATTTGGGTCCGACTGGTATTTTCTAGTGGCACCGGTCCGGCCATGAAATCCTGCAAAAATTAACACAAACCAAAAAAAAAACCCCTTGTAACTAGTCATTTCCAGTAAATGAAAACTCCTCGTGCTTTTGGCTGTGGGTGAGCACTTAAAGTGTAATCAGAGTGGCAAAACCCGATGGGAATTAAAATCCCCACATACATTTTTATACCTATCTACCTACAATCTCAAAAAAATACCTTGAAAAAAAAAATTCAAATAACTCACATAACAATCTCAAGTACAGTCTCAAATAACATGTAAACACATCTATAACAGAAAGTATGTAATGGTGGTGCCTTTGTCTGTGTTGCAGCACCTACGGGGAGCTGACGAACTGCACGGCGCTGATTGCCGAGAGGCTCGACTGCTACTGGCCCAACCAGCTGGTGGACGAGTTCTTCGTGGCCGTCCACAAGCAGTATTTCAAGAACTGCTCCCCCTCTGGCCGAGCGCTGCACGACCCCCCCAACGGCGTCCTCTGCCCCTTCATCCTGCTGCCCGTCCTGGTCACCCTGCTGATGACCGCGCTGGTAGTGTGGAGGAGCAAACACAGCGAGGGAATCGTGTAGGGGCGCCCTGCCACTGGCACAGGGAAGGGATGGGGGGTCCCCACCCTGAAAGCACCTGGTTTTTTGGGAAGACCCTGGCAGAGAAGCATCCCGGGGGGTACCAAGTCTGGGAGGCAGAGACGGTAACACCACCACTCCTCCCTTGCCAGTACCCTCCGCACCGTGCACGTGCTGCTCGCCCGGTGGTTTCCAAATAAATACATCATTTAAGACTCGGGTTGTTTGGCGATACGGGATGCCAGTGACCGGTGAGGCTGCTGCCAGCTGCCATGGCAGCAGGGAGCCCTCTTAGGGTACCGGGGAGCACGACTTGTTTCGGGCATTGGCACTGCCACCATCTTTCCCACTTGCTTCCCTCCTGGCATCCCACAGCATTGCATTTTGCCAAAAGAGGAAAATTTTTTAAAGAATGAAAAGGGGGGTGGGGGGGGGGGGGGGGGGGGGGAAATCCTGCTGACCCCGTAGCGCAGCATCAGGAGGTGTTGGTGCGCATAACCACGAGGCCAGAGGGTAGCGGTGNGAGATAGAGGGAAGGGGGAGGGGGGGGGGGGGGGGGGGGGGGGGGGGGGGGTGTGTGAAATCCTGCTGACCCCGTAGCGCAGCATCAGGAGGTGTTGGTGCGCATAACCACGAGGCCAGAGGGTAGCGGTGCAACCCTGGGTGATGAAACCATCATGGCTTTCCCTTTTGTTTTTTTAATGGCTTTGTTTTTGTTTTTTTAAACACCAGGAAAGACATCTCCTGCCCTGGCCCCCAGCACAAGGCTGAGGCCTGCATGGGGTGGGTTTTGCCTGGGAGGTGGGGAGCAATGAGTGAGAATCGGCAGTGGGAGCTGGTGGCACCAGTGGTGGCACCGGTGGTGGCCTTGGCAGTGCCCTGGGCTAACGAGCAATGGGAATAAGGTGCTTTTCCTACATAAATAAATAAGTATATAAATAAATGAGGTGCCCATCTCTGGTGCAAATTCTCGGCACTGGCTCCCTCTGTGAATGCGGGGGTCTGGGTGGGAGGGTGCCCCCCCAGATACCCCCCCTCACTGCCCCAGAGGCGCCTCTGTGATCCCAGAGACCTCTCAGCAGCGCTGACCCCTGCCCCTGGGGTGGCACTGGGGGTGGGAGGGCTGACTGAGTGGGGTCTGCCCCTCCAAGGCAGCAGGGTCCCTGGGGCGTCCCTAGTGTGGTCCCTGGGTGGGCAGGTTGGGGGTCCTCCCCTTCAGCAGAATCCAGGAGTAGGGTCAGCTGCCTTGGTGGGAGACTAGGCAGCATCTGGGACGGTGAGGGGACCCCCAACCCTGCCACTGATCTCTGCCATCCTCAACAGCTATGGACCGCTCCAGACCCGCTTCGAGTGTCTTGCTGGTTCAGGAAGGGGTCCCCTTGGGAGACCCAGCTGCTGTGCCCCCTGGCCCTTACATTTCCCCAAAACACCAAAATTGCCCATGCCAGGCAGTGGGATGTACAGCCATCCGCCTGGCCCACCCCAGGCTGCCGGGTCCCAACTCCTGTTCCTCTTCCAGGACGCTGCAGCATCTTATTCCTTTGCCATTTGATATTTGGGGCTTTTTTCAGGGCCAGTTGAACATTTAAGAAAAAAAAAATCAACATTATTTGATGGGGAGCACCCAGGGCTCCAGAGACTATGGTCCCTGCTGCCAGAGCTGAAGAGCCTTTCTGGAAGATGGCTACCTGCCTAGGATAAAAAAAACAAAAACCAAAAAAAAAACCCCACAAAAAAAACCCAACCCAAAAAACCAACAACCAAACAAAACACTATGAGAAGAAAGCAGCAGGTTTTTCCAAAAGCTGCATAGGAGTTAGAGAAGCCAATTCCCGCACAAGTGCTATTTGCTAATGAGCCTTCATCCGCTGACCAGCTACAAGGGAAGGTGACAGTTTGGGGAGATATAGGATAGTTTGCCTTCAGCCATGGCAGGGGGTTCATGAGAGTGCAGGATGGCGATGAGCTCCCCAGATTAGAGCTTCAGTGAGAGGTGGAAATTGAGAGCGGCTGAGAAAGAGTACAGTACAAATATCTATATAAATACAAATACATTTGAAAATAAATATGCATATATATTAAAAAAAGCTCCCAGCTCCTCACGTTCAGGAAAAAATAATTCAGTTTATTTTCCTGGATTGTGAGCTAATGGGCTTTTCTAGCATGAGGATGAGGTCCAACATTTTTTCCCCCCGTGTATTCTGGATGGGAAGAAACTGATGCTTAAGCCTTCTTGTACAGTAGTTAGTAGTATCCCAACCTGAATATTCTGCTCATCTCCTCTAGGTAAGCAAAAACACAGCAAAGGGATTATATGACAGGACTGTACTAGGAGGTGGGGACTGGCTTTGATGACTGCATCTCTAGCTCTATGCTCACACAGGCTGCTGGTACCCCAAACCTGCTGCGTGCTCTGACACAGCTTTTTCCTGGCTCTCTGTAGCAGCACCCTGTATTTGCCCTGGCCTGGCAGCATCTGCAGTGGCTTCCAGACAAGAGTGGGGAGCCAGGCACAGATGACAGCCCAAGAAACAGGGACTTTTACCCATTTTGCTGAAGGATGGAACGTGATAACGGTACCAGGATGCCACTACAGGAAGGAGCGCCCATCTTCATTAAAGCAAACCGGTTCAGCGTTTTCAGCTTGAAAATAACAGAATCCTTCTGATTCAATACACAAAAGCGGGACGTATTTTCCAACCTTTCTGTTTTTGTGAGTGCTTTATTCCTTACCTTCTCCAGCATTACTATTTTGGCAGCAAAGATCCCTTACCGCAGTTGCCTGCTTAAAATAATATGCTATTCTGTATTTCATTTTTAAATATACACAGTAGCAATATTATCCAAAGACGAAGCTCACGATAAGGCTCTCCTCCTGCATGCCAATTTCTGCATCTCGCTTCCCTGCTTTCCTAGACCTCCACTAACGCATACAGGAGCCCGTGAAGCTGTAAGGGAAAAGGCATCGGGAAAACTTAACAAGCAAGACTGCACCGTGCTTAAAATTTGCAACCCAGCTCTGCCATGCTAATGATGGAGGCAACTTTGCTTTCCTTCAGTGTCTGCAGAGGAAAGAATGAAGTATAATCATTCAGGGGGATAAAAAACCAACAGTCAACAGCCGAGCATTACACACACACTTGCTCCATATGAAACCACACGACCATTTATTTCTATGGTTTATCTATTTATAAAAGCTTGCATTGGTTCCATTGCACCTCCTCTGCATGATCCCACAAGCAAAATGTGTTCTGGTCTCTGAGGCTCTGCCAGTGCCCCCCAGCTCAGCAGCCCCAGGCATCGCCTCGGTCAGTGGGTGAGCAGGGGGGAGCTCTGGCACACAACAGGCAGCAGACTTCTCACAGCATTTACTCCGAAGTGATTCCTGAGGTACATGCTACTCTCTTCTGAAGGATCTCTGCTTGCACATACTATGTGTTTGATATACAGCTACTTACAGAAAAGGCAATTATAGCATCATATCCTTTCAAATTACCAAAAAGCCAGGCACGCACGAGTGTTTAAAAGAGGGTGCAGTGCATTATTATTCTCAGCTGCATTATTAGTCATTCACTTTCAGTGCAGAAGTTTGAAGAACACAATTAGGTGTTCTCCAGGTAACGGTGCTTGAATTTACTTTCATCAGATCAAACAGCATCTGATGCTCCCTCACCACATCCAGATCGGAAAGCCAAAGGCAGATTTCTTAAAAAAAAAAATCTCCCTTTCATTAAGTTTTCACAGAAATATATAATATATATAATATATATATAATTTTACTAATACTACACATTTAATTAAGTTACGGATTAGCCTATATTTCTTTTAACTACTTCACACAACAAATATAAACAAATACTGTAGCCCAAACTGGAGCTGAAAATAACAATGTAAAAATTCCAAATGTGACAAAAACATACTTACATTGGATATCATCAAGAATTTCAATACCAGAAGTAGAATTTCATTTAGCACTTGCATTCTGGCAAGCTCTAAGCCTTAGCTGAGTGACTCTTGGAAAAGGCTCATATTGTTTCTGCTCATCAAAGGCAACAGTATTGTGATTTGGTTCACAGGAGACCATTTTATTGCCAGCTTGAAGTGTTCCAAAAACACGCCACCTTTTTGGTTTTTTTGGGGTTTTTTTTTTTCCTTCATTCCCCCCTCCAAACTAGGCAAGTGTTAAAAAAAAGTGTAATTACAATTTCAATAGTGATTTCTTTTAACTTCTCAAGCATATCTCATCAACAGGATATACAGTACAGTTCAGAAGAGTAAACATTTTTAAAAGTAAGCAAACAACTTTTTCAACCAACATACACAATTTCTTGCTGTAGTTATGCTGAACTCTCCTTTTAACATGGACAAGTTATGAAGTTAGTTTTCTTCTTCAGTACAACATGGACACAGGACTAGTACAATCCGGGCTGGTTTTGTTGTTGTTGAAGTTAAGGACAACTCTAGTATGGAAGCCATGGTTCTGCCATCCATCTCCCTTCATCATCTCGCATAGCGCTTAATGTAATCTTCAACTTTATTCCGAAAGTCCTCCTAGAGGAAAGCACAGTCAGAATTACCCCAAGCACGTCAGAGAGGGACTTGTGTAGGACTATGGTGGTGGTGGATTCCCAAATTAGTACCAGTAGGGTCAAATTTCCATCAAGTGGATGGATGCCGCTCTCCCTGAGACCCAGTACATGTTTCTGACACCATGTATGAGAACTGAGGTGACTGCTCAAGTCCTTGTAAGCAGATGTCTGCACTCCACCGGGTATCTTCTCTGGGGGCTGAACTGAACAAAGAGTTTGCCATTGCCAGCTATCAACGTAGGTGCAAACAGAGCGTGTCTGACAGGTTGCCAGTGCCAGGAGGCCAGGCCCCAGATAGTGGCATGTGCCGCACAGCAAAGATCTGGCCACGGTTTTAGAGAAGTAAGGGAAGCTGTCCTTACCAGATAAAAGAGGCAAGGCTACAGCAGGAGCTCTTACAAAAGCTGTGCACCCTAAGGCAGCTCTGTCCCAAATACTCATTCTGGCCCACCCCTGGTAACTGCACAATATCACAGCTAGCACATAATTAAGCTAAATCAATCACTGCCTTTTTTTTTTTTTTGTAATTTATTATAGCCTAGAAAATTAAAAATCATCATCCAAGTCATTTATTAAAGTGGTTCAGAGGGAATGTGCTTATACCTATAGTTCTCCACAGAAAACCTACAGGACTACTATATAACCTCTGTATCTATGGAAAAGCACACATTTCTGATGATTTATCTTTGTAAAGCACGGAGATGCCGAGTGAAATTCCAACATACTTTCCTCATTTGATCCTTGTCCAAGCCAGGATGTCAGTCAGATGCTACACTCCTGTAATGTTATTCTGAATCTGAACCTTGCCTTGTGTGCTTACAGCCTGTTGTTAAATACGTTCAACACAAACACAGAGTGGCCCATGCTCCAGATTCAAGTGGGGGTTTCAAGTGCATCTTGCTCAATTTCCATCTCCCACTTCTGTGTGCTGGTTAGAATGTAAAGCAGGAAAACCTAGGAAATTAATGTCCTCACATCTGTTAAAAAATTAAAAAAACAATGCACACAACAGATAAAGAGGTTTTGAATGCAGGGTCCCAGTGCGCTAGAACTACCTGGAGAGCAAGGGAAGCACTGAAATCCTCTGCCTACCAAGCCAAGGCTCTGCTTTTACTAGACTAGGAAGGGCACAAAGTCTAGCTGCCATGACCCGAGGGATCACAGCAAGGCACACTCCCGCTTTAAACAACGCACCTTGTCAAAGAGAGCAGGCTCCTCGTTTGCCAATACATAAAATGATGCCCTTTGAACGCACACTGAGTGTTCTGGTACAGTCCACTCAGCAAAGAGCTAAATAAAATGAAGTTTACAGACAGAGCTGCAGTTCATTAATTTAATGCCCCCTGTAAATAATGGCCTTTCATTGTTCAAGGACTTTAATATCAGGCCTTTTTTACTTTTTTGTTAACAGCAAATAAAAGGTAAGCACCGCAATATGCACCATGACTTTGTACTAATACTGCTAACAAGGTCTGAAAAGTAGCAAGTGGTTGCTTTTAACTGTGAGCTTGTTTTAGAAACAGGGAGAAAGCTGTGTTCCCATGCAGTGGCATGCAGTAACCCACTCTGAAATTTGAAATACATGGTAAGATAATTAAAATAGAAACAGAAATCATCAAAGCTAAAATGTCCTTTCCCCAAGCTAACTTTGCCTGCTTCTAGCTTTACTACATCAGCTGTGTGTCCACCTTTTTTTTTAAAAAAAATTTGGATTTCCCCCCATGTCATGATCAGCATTTAGCTATACACTGCCACTAAAACTTTTGCCAGAATAAAGCAATAGTATAGTTTTTTTGCTATAGCTAGCCTTGGAATGCATTGGTATTTCATTGATTCCCAACACCACGCTTCAAACACTTCCTGATCAGCTCCCTTTAGGATGGTTTGGTTTTCTGCCAGTAAGTTTTTCTACCAGGAAAAGCATAACGGTTATCTCATGGTTAAAATCCCAAATCAAGGGGTCAAAGAAGAACTATGATCTATCAGAAACATTGTCCGTGATTTCATTTTCCAACTGATAAAGTGCATCACAGAGATGTCCATGAACTATATGCAAAGTGCTCTGAATCTCAAAGGCCAAAAATAACATAGCTGTAGAAACAAAAATATAAATGCACTTTAGGGAAAAAAACACCCACCACTAATGGCTCTTCTTAAGGGAGGTACAGACCTGTGCTTTGGAAGAAGTAAAAGCAGAGAGCATAAATTACAAGCATCCATTACAGGAAATCTTTGTAGGATGCTTGACACATTGGCATTGGGCAGTAGGAGCCCATGTGCGGAGAGCAGCCCTGCAATGACTGACTGCTAACAGAAACCAACTCTTGAGGGCTGCAGAAATCCCCTTCCTCCTTAGATACGGGCTGCCTGCACTTTTGGAGAAAGAAGCAGCTTATTTTGGTACAATATGGCAACTGCTAAAGGCAATATTCTGTGTAGTGACTTTTTACCTCTGCTGCAAACACACCCATTTCCATGCATATACAATTGGACGTCAAGTGTGCTAAGAAACTAACACTACAGACCTAATGTCATCTTCATTTTAAAGATTTCAGATACTGGGCAACTTCAATCCTTTGACAGTTCCAGTAGCCAAGTATCACATTAAAATGTTTTTGAGTAACTACTTATAAACACCACGTCCACTGGAGTGGTTCCCAGATTTCAGGCTGCCTTGGGCAATAAGAATCTCTAGGTACCTTGAGCCTGTTAAAATACCACACAAACAATAGAAAAGCGACCTTTTGAACTTGTTTTCAGCTCTGATGTGTTGTGGGCTACCTCAATGTAAACTAGAGTAATTACTCACAATGGCAAACAATGCTAGAAACCTCTCACTTACTGGTTATGGTGGATGTTCCCAGTATTATGGATTGATCACTCACAGCAGCAACACTCAGAATCAGCCTGTTCTTGGGCACTCACAACATCAGAGCACATCAGTCACCGCATCTGATACATGAAGCCTCTTAGACTTTCCTATTCTTGTGATTCTCCGAGAGACGGGTCACTAAAAGAAATTGGGCCAAGAAATCCCACTGGACATACAATAGGGCCATCTGCATCTTTGCTGTATCTACAATATCTAAGAGCAGTGCAGTACAGGCAGCTCAGAGCATCCTCTGCTTTTTCGTCAGTACCTTTAAGAAGTTTTTAAATGGGAAGATGGGCTTTCGGTACTGACTTAACTGAAGCAGGACCTCAGCAGAGAAGGTAAGCTCGAGAAATCCACTTAGGCTGACTCGCCAGATGAAGGAACTGACAGCATTGGCAAGAATATATTAACACGGTATTTGTCGCATGTGAACCTGGTTGCTGAACAGGAGGTTCTCATCCCGTAGCTGTAATATTCCATCTTCACATGCCATATGGCTTAACAGTTCCCTGATTAACAGGGGGCACTTTACTGTGTGCACATCTGTTTATGTGCAGTACTGAATAATCAGAAGTAAAAAAATTAATCAGAACTGCACACATTCTGCATTATAAAAAGACGCATACAAAATCCTGCTAGGAATGCCATGGGGAAGAAGGACTTGTTTCACAGGGAGTGGAGCTGGAGACCTGTTGTTCACCTGGCACATGGATGCTGTGTGTGCAAGCACCCATCGCCATGCAGTATGTACTTGCCCTGATACTCTCTGCGACACAAAGCTGTGCATTTTACCCTGTCTTAACTTACCTTCAAGCACAGATCCTACACGTAGGGACTACCAGAAAGATGGTCTAGAAGGCAGGTTGTGCTAAACATCTACTTTTTAAAAAACCCCCAAAGTCTACCCACTGGAATGGAGCTTCTTTCCCTGATTCTTTCTGCAGGAGGCTCCATGGAACTGTACCCAGCCCTGACTCTGTACGAGCACCCCGAGCCCAAACCATCCTTTGATGCTCAGACAGACACTGATGAGAAAAAACATACGACATCCCATGGCCTTGATACTGAGAAGAAGAAGAGTCAGGAGGTTTGCTGCTGGAAATCCCCCACTATCAAAGCTATTCATGTCAATGACCATTTATGCTCTTGCTAGAAGGCTCCTCTAGCTGAGGATGGTGGTTGCTTTGCCTGGTGGAGCTCCTGCCACATCCCTCTGGACCTGGATCACAACCCACTGCTAGCTTGGCCAAAGACATAGCTGCCTACCTCTATGCTGAAGTAGTTTCCCATGTCATCAGAGCTGTCAGGCCGAAGACTGATGAAGCGGGAGAGAGTTGACTCTTACTGTGACGTTCTCCTACAGAAGCACTGATGCTTGGAACTTCATCAGAAATGACTCAGCCATTAAGCCCTGATAGGCCATCAGTAACTGCTGGAAATACTACCTGCAGGAGCTTTTCAAAGGGGAAATCTAATTTTAAATTACCATCATTTGCCCTTCATCAACCTCACCGTATATTTAATTCACAAATTTCCAGACAGAAGATAGATGGAGTAACAGACTGGCAAAACTGCCTTTGGGTTCTCTAGAGATGTGCTGGGTGGTGGGGATGAACGAGGCTTGGGTTTCTATCTGGGACCAGTACCTGCTGCCTTGCCTTGTTTAGGGTAGAAAGGTCTGTGCCTGGTGCTAAGGGAGGAGATAGACCCCCTCTGTGCAAAATGGACTGAACATGATTCAGGGACCTAAATTAGGCACTGGCCTTGTAGACCATATGGGAAATTGAAGCTCAGACACTATCAGTATCCCCTTAGCACAATGGCCATCCCATCACACAGCACAGTAATGGGACGGACAAAATAAGCGTCAGATTATATGATTCAACAAATGCCTTCCCCATACCTTTTAAAGGAAAAAAAGGGATATGATGACCAGCTGCAAACAGGAAACAAAGAAAAACGTAAATACAACAAAGTAACTCTAAGCATACTCCAAAAGAGCACAGCAGGTCCTCT
This sequence comes from Burhinus bistriatus, assembly GCA_013397275.1. Taxonomy (NCBI): domain Eukaryota; kingdom Metazoa; phylum Chordata; class Aves; order Charadriiformes; family Burhinidae; genus Burhinus; species Burhinus bistriatus. The sequence continues at coordinate 55,738 of VYXH01001390.1, read as the reverse complement.
CCCAGCTCCAGTCAGATGCTAAGAGGTACAAATGAGCCTGGATTTAGCTCTGTGGGGACTGAGGGCCTCATCACCCTGACCCACATACCACCCCTATAGCTCCCAGGCACTGGGCTGCAGAGTGTCCCCTCTGCCCCACCTGCAGGTCCCTGTCCTATCCCAGTCCTCAGCCTGGTTAAGCAAGACCCTGGTGAAGTCCAGCTCCGAAGGTGCTCTGTTTTCAACCCATGTATGAGAAGAAACCATCCAAAATTGGAGAATTTCCACAATTTTGGAGCAGACCCAAAGCAGCTTTGCCCTGAGCTTCAGGGATATTAAAGAGAGAGAAGAGCAATACATGAGTAGCGCTGTGGGAAGCAATTGCTGCATGAGTAACGCCGGCTAAATCACTGCTTCATTTGATGAAAATCATATGGGGACAATCAATTGAAGGGAAATTCAAAATTCATCAGTGGATTAAGAGTACGGAGTATATGAACCACAACATATTTCATAGTATCTTCAGCTGAAAGTAGGGTTATAGCACCATAAAGTTAAAACATATACCCCATCAAATTTCTCCTGGGTGTATTTTTGTACTTAAACAAAGTTTTGTTTATACAAAGACATTTAACTAATAACCTTTAAGCAGATAAATATATATATTTTAGTAAGAACTCTGGCCAAAGACATAAATTTCAAACAACTTACTGATTTCATAATTTTCATTTGTACTGTATGTTCTTACCAGACAGAATGATACACGCAAAGATTTGCATTAAGAAAATAGTAAAAAGAATATCCTTATCTCATTAGCTTTAGATAAAAAATACTGACTGATATAATATTAGGACAATTCACTTAAGCCTCAACTGCTGCTTGTCTTAAAAACAGGCCACAGTGTAATGAGATTAAAAAAATACGTCAGACTATAAAAAGTTGTTACTACAAGGTATTTTACAATGGAGGCATAAACAACCTCTGTACCTGGCCAGAGAGGTAATTTATCACAAATTATGTATCTCGGAGAAGCACTTGGGAGAGGCTGTATAGACAATTATGGAAACCAAAGGAAAACAGCCACCCCAAAACCCCAGAACAAAATTATGGACTACAATTCGTAAAAGCATACTGAAGCATGCACTCAATAACTAGGTACCTCTTTGAAAACTGGGGTTTGACCTGATTTGGCACCTCTAACAGAAAAGACTTTATTTCTTCAACAATTTATACTGCACTGAGTTGTACTGATTAACCGCTTGTCTATATGAAGCCTTCAATTTGAAAAAGAAAGAAGAGCTGCTCCGTTATCCAAAGCAAACACGATACTTCTCTAAGTACTGTGACAGCTACCAGAGAAGTTTGGAAAAGCTGTAACGGAAACTTTATCTCAGGAATTTTTTTTTTTTTTTTAATTTAGAACAAATGTATACATAATGATCTTAAAGGTCCCTTCCCATCTAGACATTTCTATGATAAGAATTACACAATTAAAAAAAACAAAACCAAAGCAGATTTAGCTCATTATCCTTAGCATACCCACTACTGCTACCACTTCACACACTGCAGTATTTGGCAAAATTTTTCTTCTTCCTACTCGTAATACTGACCTCAGTTTCTGCCCTCAACTACGTTAGAGACCAGGGCTGTGTTCACAAGGTTGAAGGCCATGCTGGCCAGTCCCTGCAGGAAACTGTACAGCGTACTGCATCTGTCCCTCGATCGCGACTGCAACAACCCAGATACTGTGACAAACTCTGATCAACTTTCACATCATTTAGATTTACAATTCTGTAAAATTCAAATGGAGACAAAAAAATATTGCAAATCGACACAATTGCTCCTGCCCTTCTGTGGTGGTGCAACCCTCCTGCCACTCTTAGGCCTCTCGATACTTGGCATGATTCCCTCCCCACCTGGGCCACATAATAATACTATGACCAGAACAATACATAATGGTCTAACATTGAAAGAAGAAAGCATGGAGAGCGATGGACTAGAACACTACGGCAACCCCTCAGTGTACCTGGTTCCCATGGCTCCTGCCGTTTGAAGATAATAACTATAATCGACCGCTCCTGACAACATATGGATTGTGGCCACAGAGACAGAGGGGGTATCGGGACCACAAGTCCTAACAAGTCCTGAGCTTGTGTAACTGATGGAAAGTACTGAACTATTCCATTGTCCAAGCTAGGCTGGAGTGGAAGAGTACCTGACGAAAGTCAATTATCCTGGATCCTATAAGTAGCGATTCTAGTGAAGATCCTTTGAGCTCTTCTGGATCACAGCAGGCTGTGACCAGTACCTCCCCTGAGTCAGGACGCTGTCGCAGGCAAACTTCGCAAAGACTAAGTGCCAGGGTGAGACAATCCTTCTCGAGCCTCAATTACCGCCCGTTGAGGAATGCCGATGCATTGTGAGTATTTGCCCTAACTCGGAAGGGAAATTTTAACTATAGGCTAGCCTCTCTTTCATCCACCTCTCCATTTTTATGTTTGTATGCATTAGCTTTATGGACGTGGATGTTCTTCCATTTTCCGTGCATGCATAGGAGTTAAAAGAGGTACCCACCGACTCAGTAAGTCGTGCGATATTAAGAGATCTCAGCGGTTATAAACTGCGGTGTGTGCATGTTTGTGTAAGTGTGTGTATGTGTGCGTGCGCATGCACTCATATGCTTTGTTTGTATGTACATACATTAATCTGAAATCTGTGCTTTGCTCTCATATGTATATGTATTGGTTTGGGATACCTTATAGTAAGTTAGTGTGAATCTTGTCATCTTCGAACCTGTAATCAAGTCGCTGTTCATTTATTTAGTTAAATCACTGCAAATCTTTAAAACAGTTAATGATTAAGCACTGCTAAAACTCAATCTCTTGATCTGCCTCAAATCACAACTAAAACTGAACTGCTGCTAAATCATAACTGAGTCTGATACTTCCATCCCACGACACCTTCCCTCCTCTGTGTGAAACAATAATAAAAACGCACTATTTTAACAGAACACTATTTTAATCCAAAGTTTATCACCAAGGTTAAATTCCAAACAATTTCTGCCAGGACCTTACTTGTGGTTTTATTTAAAGTGTTTAGTAAACAGTCTTCAGAGCACCAGGAGCCAAGCAACAATCAGATGACATTACTCAGCTCTAGCCAAAAATTTAGGAGGAGGACATAATAACCACGTAGATTTACCCATTAGCCCTATGAATTATATTTAAAGTGACCTTTTCTTCCTTTCTCATCTTGCAGGAAATAATGAGTATTCACACCCATCAACCCACACACACCCACTCCCATTTAAAAAGGAGCTGAATGAAACCTTTGAATAATACAAAAATCTCAAGTATGAGATGTTTTTCCAATTCGTGTTCCTACCTTGTTATCATTTCCCTGTCATTGTTTTATTTAGCTCTGCCTCTACATCATTTGAAGAATTTGCCAAGCTCTGTAATTAAATTTTGGTTCTATGAAAAAAGAGGCAGGTGGGGGATGAAAAACCTATACAGGCTCCCGTGCCTAGCAGGTGCAGTTGAAACTGCATTGATTTTCACAGCCCGTGTTCTCCACTTTAGATTTTTAACACTGTTTCTAGATGTCAAGCAATTCTGATTCTGCAAAATAACAAGAAAACGCTTTAGTAGATCTCTCTGGTAGCTAAGTCCTAAGGGGAAAAAATGGTGGAATTCTTACAGGGGTGTGTGGGGGGGGTGGTGGTGGTCAAAAAAACACTGCTCTATTTGGAAAAAAGGGGCATTACAAGGAAGAAGAAAAACACTAAGTTTTGGACCTTTTTTTCAAAAGTATCTGTACATATCGGTAGGTTACAGCATTGATGTGAGAAGTAGTGACCTGCCTGCCAGGACACTGCTCCGGGGAGAAGTCAAAGATGTGCTGCAAAGATAGAGTGAAGCATTAGCATGCTGAACATGAAGCTGCACATGCATTTGTTCGAGATGCTCAGACCTTAAGTTGGAGCCATTTCCCTCATGCTTCCACAAACTTTCTGTTGTTTGCCAGTGAAGCACAGACAAAGGAAAAAAAGCACTCTGTGAAGTTATCAGAAGAGGAAAGGGCTATGGATTAGGAGGCAGGGTGTGAAAGCTGTCAGGCTAGCCAGGGATAACTACATCTAAATCCTATTTGGGCAAAGGTGAGGGAACCGAGCCAGCTGAAGAGTGCAAAGCAGCTTCCCAAAGAAAATCGTTTACTGGATCAAATACGATGCAGGTCCTGACGCTCTTGCCAAATCTGCCCTTTGGCTTACAGAGTAGCTTGGTTGGAGGCAGATGGTGGAGACTTTTGTGAGTCCTCTGGTCATTCAGCCGCAGTGCCCAACAACTCAGGTTTTGCCCTGACTTTGACTGATTTTCTCATGACCATTTATTATTTCACCCAGGTTGCTGAAAACAAAGAAAACCTTCTGGGAGACTAAAGCAGAGAGCACGGAGATTGCTCAGTCACTCAAAGTCTGATGTCAGGTGCTTGTCTCCCCGCCCCTCCAACACTACTGTGGTCAGCGTGAGGCTGGTGCCAGGCGCACTGGCTGTTTTGTTGATACAGTTGTTGGAAAGGGTTATGGAGAGAGCCCTTCAAGAAAATTACCTGAATCATCCCAATTACACTGATGTTAACCTCCCCCATGCTACAGACGCACTTCCGCCCATGAGGATGCCACTCATTCCCAAGAGAGGATATGTTCTCGGGATCTGAGATCTTAATGGATAAATTACAAGTGCAGAGGAAATGGGAGCTGCCTGGGTCTGGCGAAAGGGTTTTTGCAAGTCATACTCTACTCAAGTCAAACAATGTTCAAATAAACCTGACCGGGCAGGTGAGGCACATGGGGAACTCAGTTCAAAGTGGCCAGAGTCCTTGTTTGCATTCAACAGCCCTCCTGTATGTTTCTGTTTTAAAGCCATGTATTTTTCTAAAGAACGGAAAGCAAAAGCTTTCCTTTTAAAGCCACTTACTTGCCTAAAGCACATAAAACAAAAGCTTTAAAACATTTCTTCCACATTTCTATCATTACCTCAGCAAGTCAAACCATCTGCAAAAGCTTAACCAACTTTGCTGAACCTGAAAGAGGTTCCATCCACAATCAAAGTGTTATGAAAGATGGATATGGTTTCTATAAATACTTTTAGCATTAGAAAAGTAATGTTTTTCCTATTTACATCTGTTAGCACAATTAGTAGCTGTGCTGTTGCTCATTTGCACATGCTGTTTAACGTGCTTTATGCTCAGTGGGAAAAGGCTTCAAAGGCTGTAACAAGGACACAGAACATAAAATGGGGAGGCAATTCAAGCAAAACCCCAGTGCAGTTCTCTAAATGCAAGAATATTGCAGAAAAACAACACACTCTATTGTGGCTGCCACAATTTCAGTGAGAACAACACCAAACAGGATTGTTGGGTGTGCAGAGGAAGTGAAGGATTTACTGCAATAAATACGGAGATAAATAAACGCAATGACTCACAGGGCAAATTCTTATGAAAAGATACTTTTGGACTGGGTTGTTCTCAATAAGACAGTTAAGCTGTAATCAAAGAGTAATAAAAACCCCACAACAAAAATTAAACAGCTTCCAAAAAACCACATCAAGTTTGAAATCCTTTTAGGGCTAAATTCTTTTCCAGTGTGGTAAAAGCTTGAAAAGCCAAGGTTAGCCTCTAAATGCAACAGATTAAGTTCTTCCCTTGAGAAGCTCCTTCTGCCACTTACTGACTCATAAACCATAAATGTGGCATCCACAGGCACTTGTACCACCTGGAGACCCACAGTCTGAAACAATCAGCTTGAAGAGAATTTCAAGACAATGAAGATGCTGAGGTTCTAGTTCTGATTTCTTCCCTAGCCCTCTAAATCCAGAGATGTGGAGGGCTAGGGAAGGCAAAAGCAATGACGCACACACTGACTGTCGGCTATTTTCCTGCTGACGTCCTCAGGTGTCACAGCGATACACACACACCCCCATCATTGACATGCAATCAAATTGGTGTGTGGAGCAGTGTCAGTGTGTCAGGAAAGCGAGGCTGCAAGTTCTGGATCAGTTATGAGTACTGTGGGATTTATTACAGATAAGGGGAAAAAAGTTTGCTTACATAGAAATGACAGTTCCGCCTGGCCAAAGGTGAATATATACTTCAGTTCCTCAGATACATTTTGTGGGTGTATTTAATCACAACAATTCTTCAATGTTTTGTAACCCCTTTTAGAAGAAATCAGGAAATAGCTACTCAATGCCGTATCCAGGAATAAATGCGAGTTTCTTATTTTACTTGAAGAAGGTCAAAAAAACCCTCACACTTTCATCATGTCACAGTTTTATACTGTTAGAAATAAAAAGTAGCATTCTTGAAAATGTTCAGAATCAGCTACTTCCTATTAGGAAGAAAGATTTTAGGATGTGCAGGGCTATGAATTTAAACAAGGGAATGAGGCTAATAATGCCTCATACTAGACAACAGAGAAAGATCCAAGTCCAAGAGAAGCTCAAACACGAGCAAGTAAAACAGCACAGCAAGGAAAAGTCTATGCTAATTTAAGCAACACATTGACTCAAATATTCTACAATGCAGACAACTTAAGAAATGAGGACCTGACAAAGCCAGCGTGAAGCAAACATAATGAGAGCAAGATCTGGGCATGCCTCCCCTTGTCAAACTCTAACAACATCCCTGTCTTGACAAGTACTAAACAGCCTTTCTGCTGCCTACCCTTCCCTGAAGCTAAGAGCCAACTGCATCAACCCAGTTGCTGACAAAGTCCAGCACTGCACAAGTTGAAGATGAAAACATACTAATTTGCATCCTAAATTCTTGGACCCAGCTCACAAATCAAAAGCCTGAGGAGTTCCTGGAAGCCCAGACCCATCCTGGTAGCTCTTTCTAAATCTCTCTGGAAGAGCAGTGGGAGAAAACACACACAGAATGGGTCAAAGGAATGGAGATGGCTTTCCTGGTTGGAGAAATCTGCTGCATGCTTGCAGTACAAAGGGTAGCACTGAAAAGAAAGGTGAGGTTGGCACTCCAGTCTGAAACCCTGCAAGTCTTACAGAGACCATTTGTAATGATGACCCTACAAAGCAATTACTCACACTTCTAAGTACAATCACGGAATCACGGAATTTTTTAGAGCTGGAAGGGACCTCTAGAGATCATCTAGTCCAACTCCCCTGCTGACGCAGGAATGCCTAGAGCACATTACTCAGGACTGTGTCCAGGCGGGTCTTGAAACTCTCCAGAGAAGGGGACTCCACAACCTCCCTGGGCAGCCTGTTCCAGTCCTCGGTCACCCTCACCGTAAAGAAGTTTTTCCTTATGTTTGAATGAAACTTCCTATGTTCCAACTTGTGCCCGTTGCCCCTCGTCCTGTCACTGGGAACCACTGAAAAGAGTCTGGCTCCATCCTCCTTCAACTTTGGCCTCTTCAGGGATCTGCTTGGTAGAGTACAGTCAGATAAAGCCCCAGAGGGAAGAGGGGCCCAAGAAAGCTGGTCAATATTCAAGGATCACCTCCTCCCAAGCTCAGGAGCAATGCATCCCAAGAAAGAGGAAGCTGGGCAAAAACAGCAGGAGGTCTGCATGGATGAACAAGGAGCTCCTGGAGAAACTCAAACTCAAAAAGGAAGCCTACACAGGGTGGAAGCAAGGACAGGTAGCCTGGGAGGAATATAGAGAAATTGTCCAAGCAGCCAGGGATCAGGTTAGGAAAGCTAAAGCCCAGATAAGAGTTAAAACTGGCCAGGGACATTAAGGGCAAAAAGAAAAGCTTCTATAGGTGTGTATCAATGATAAATGGAAGACTAGGGAAACTGTGGGCCCTCTCTGGAAAGAAATGGGAGACCTGGTCACCCCGAGTATGCAGAAGGCTGAGGTGCTCAACAACTTTTTTGCCTCTGCCTCCACCAGCAAGTACTCTAGCCGCACCGCCGAAGTCCCAGAAGGCAAAGAAGAACAAAGAACCGCCCACTATTGGAGAAGATAAGGTTTGAGACCATCTGAGCACTCTGAAGGTACACAAGTCCATGGGATCTGATGAGATTCATCTGTGGGTCCTAAGGGAACTGGCAGATGTAGTTGCCAAGCTGCTATCCATCATATTTGAAAAGTCATGGAGATCTAGTGAAGTTCCCACTGACTAGAAAAGGGGAAACATAACCCCCATTTTTAAAAAGGGAAAAAAGGAAGACCCAGGGAACTACAGGCCAGTCAGTCTCACCTCTGTGCCCCACAAGATCATGGAGCAGATCCTCCTGGAAACCATGCTAAGGCACATGGAAAATAAGGAGGTGATTGGTGGCAGCCAACATGGCTTCACTAAGGGCAAATCATGCCTGACAAATTTGGTGGTCTTCTACAATGGCATTACAGTATTGGTGGATAAGGGAAGAGCAACTGATGCCATCTACCTGGACTTGTGTAAAGCATTTGACACTGTCCCACACGACATCCTTGTCTCTAAATTGGAGAGACGTGGATTTGACAGATGGACCACTCGGTGGATAAGGACAGCCACACTCAAAGTGTTGCGGTCAACAGCTTGATGTCTAAGTGGCAACCAGTGACGAGTGGTGTTCCTCAGAGGTCGGTACTGGGACTGGTGCTGTTTAACATCTTTGTCGGTGACGTGGACAGTGGGATTGATTGCACCCTCAGCAAGTTTGTTGACAACACCAAGCTGTGTGGTGCAGCTGACACGCTGGAGGAAAGGGATGCCATTCAGAGGGACCTGGACAGGCTTGAGAGGTGGGCCCATGTCAACCTCATGAAATCCAACAAGGCCAAGTGCAAGGTCCTGCACATGGGCCAGGGCAGTCCCAAGCACAAGTGCAGGCTAGGAAGAGAATGGATGGAGAGCAGCCCTGAGGCTGCTGCCCTGGAGGCCTTCCTCCAGAAGGACTTATGGGTGTTGGTTAATGAGAAGCTCAACATGAGCCAGCAATGTGTGCTGACAGCCCAGAAGGCCAACTATCCTGGGCTGCATCAAAAGAGGCGTGGCCAGTAGGTCAAGGGAGGTAATTCCACCCCTCTATTCCACTCTTGTGAGACCCCACCTGGAGTACTGCATCCAGCTCTGGGGCCCCCAACATAAGAAGGACAGAGGCCTGTTTGAGCGAGTCCAGAGGAGGGCCACAAAAATGATCAGAGGGCTGGAGCACCTCTCCTCTGAAGACGGGCTGACAGAGCTGGGGTTTTTCAGCCTGGAGGAGAGAAGGCTCGGGGGAGACCTTATAGCAGCCTGCCAGTACTTAAAGGGGGCCTACAGGAAGGAATGGGAGGGATTCTTTATAAGGGAGTGTAGCGATAGGACAAGGGGTAACAGTTTTAAACTTAAAGAGGGTAGATTTTGATTAGCTATTCTTTACCGTGAGGGTGGTGGGACAGTGGAACAGGTTGCCCAAGGAAGTTGTGGATGCCCCATCCCTGGAAGTGTTCAAGGCCAGATTGGATGGGGCTTTGAGTAACCAGGTCTAGTGGGAGGTGTCCTTGACCAGAGAAGGGGTTTGGAACTGGATGATCTTTAAGGTCCCTTCCAACTCTAGCCATCCTACCATACAGTATACAATTTTACAATGGGTTTTTACAAATGCTACTCTTTCTGTAAACCTTAAGAATTAATAATGCAAGATGAAGAAGCAGTAGCTTCAAAGTTTGACCTCAATTACTTCATAAGCAATCTTAATAGCATATCTTTCTATTGTTGGATTAAGAACCAGTAGTACTGAAAATGAAAAAAAGTGAGTCGTACAAATATCCCTAAAAATCAATGTATACATTAGCCTGATTACTAATTACTTAAAATGTGGCTAAATAAAGAAGAGGAAGAAAGACAAATGCAAGTAAAAATATGCAGATCTCATGATTACTATGAAGTAATGGAACTCCCTGCAGTGTTTGAATAGCTTGCGGGTAGTTCTCTTTACCAGAATAAAGCTTTACTTAGTGTGCTGAAGTCTATTTGCAACCCACACATTTTTACCCATACAGCTAGGGAATATCTAGCACAATAAAGAAAGGGCTTTAAAAGACACATTCAGCAAGCAAAGATAGCAAAATCTGACTGCCTACAGATTTGCAGACCATCATTACTACTGTTTCTCCCTTCCCCCCAACACAGCTTTTCTTTGATACTCTTTACCACCTCCTGTCTCCCAGCAAGAACTGCAGTTCCCTCGCCCTCCCTGCAGCTCTCCTGGGTTGCGCTCAGGTCTCCTTGCCACCAGCTGAGGGACAGGCAAAGCACATGGTCTGCTCCGAGCTGCACACGCCTGCCCAGAGTGGGTCTTGGCTGAGTTTGCATGAGAGACTTTCCTGGTGGCTCACTCACAGACCATCCTCTCTTTGCTGCTACTGACAGTTTTTGTGACAGTTATGGGAACTGGATACAAAGACTCTGCTGCTCTGTCAAATTTGATGGAAATTGATGTGTGTGTGTGTGTTCAAAAGCCACAGGGACTGAGGGGGAGGCTGGGATGAGGGAAGAGGAGAGATGGATGGCATCACTGTGTAAGCCTTATTCCTTTACAAAAAAAGACTAAAAAGCGAAGTAATTGCTAAGGGTTCACTTCAGTGGAGCTCCAAAACAAACAGGTTAAGTATGGACTACATAATGGACCGTGAGGTGGGATGAACCAGCTAAACTAGCAGGCTCAGGGAGTTGCAATCAGTGGCACAAAGTCCTAGTGGAGTACTTAAGGGGTTGATATTGGGGCCAACACCGTCTAACCTCTTTGTTAATGACCTGGATGAAGAGGCAGAGTTTGCTGGGAGGAATCATAGAATTGTTTAGGTTGGAAAAGACCTTTAAGATCATCTAGTCCAACCATTGACCCTACTCTACCAGGTCTGCCACTAAACCATGTCCCTAAGCACCGCATCTACACGACTTTTAAACACATCTAGGGATGGTGTCTCAACCACTTCCCTGGGCAGGAGTGGCTGATACACCAGATAGGTAGGCTGCCATTCAGAAGGATCTTGACAGGCTTGAGAATTGGATAGAGAGGAACCTTATGAAGTTCAACAAGGGGAAGTGCAAGGTCTTGCATCTGAATAACACCATCCACCAGTACCTGCTGGGGGCTATCTGGGTGGCAAGCAGCTTTGCAGAGAAAGACCTTGGGGTCCTGGTGGTCACCAAGCTGACCATGAACCAAAGACCATTAGCATTCTGGGCTGTATTATGAAGAGCACTGGCAGCAGGTCAAGGGAGGTGATCCTTTCACTCTACTCAGGCCTGATGAGACATCTGGAGTGCCGGGCCCAGTTCCAGGCTTCCCAGGACTTGAGACATAGGGACTTATTGGAGTGAGCCTAGCAAAGGGCCACAAAGATGATTAATGAATTGGAGCATCGACAGATATGAGGAGACAGAGAAACCATCCAGGCCTGTTGAGTCTGGAGAAGAGAAGGCTTGGGGGCACCTCAATGGATATAAATACCTGATGGGAGGGTGCAAAGAAGACAGAGCCAGACTCTTCTCAGTGGTGCACAGTGACAGGGTGAGAGGCAACGGGAACAAACTGAAATACTGGAAATTTCTTTTAAACATTAGAAAAAGTGGTTTTACTGTAAGGGTGGTGGAACACAGGAGTAGGTTGCCCACAGAGGTTGCAGAGTCTCTGTCCTTGGAGATACTCAGAATCTGTTTGGACACGGTCCTCGGCAACCTGCTCCAGCTGACTCTACCAGCACAGGGGCTAGACTAGATGATCTCCAGACATCCCTGCCAACCTCAGCAACTTTGTGATTCTGTGAAACACCTTCTGAAAACATCTCAAGGATGAAGTGCTGGAAAACTTGCGGTTAGAGGACAAACAGCCCTCCTAATGTGATTTAGAACCACTGCTTACTTGGTTATGCTCAGCATAAGCAAGAAAGAACAAATAAATGTTTCTATCAAGACCTTTAACTTGCAGTTACATTAAAACACAAGCTTAATTTTCAGGTAACCTGCCAGCTGCCTAGCAAATTTTTCCAGTGTCTCCTCACTCAATTTCATCATTATCTATCATTTTGTATTTCTTCAAATTATTCTGCTGCTGTTACAAGAGTGTTAGACTGACAGTCTCCAAAACAATATCCAACTTTTATTAGAGAAGTGAAAGGACAGGAAATAGAAATCCTTCAAAAATGATCGTGGCACTGAAGTTGGCACATCTATCCCCACCACAGTGATACAGCAAACATAGGAATATTTTGTTAAAAGCGTAATTTTTAGTCTTGAGAATGGAGGAGGAAAGTGTTGGGCTTGTCAACTCAGTAATTCCCTTACTCTCAGCTTCACAAACTCTTTTGTTCTACACCTAATTACTATTATATCATCTTCCAATATGTTCAAGACCAGATTGTTTAGCTTATAATATATGGATGGATTCCCCTCCTTCCCTTACCCAATTAGTTTTACAGCTTAGGAAACTTTAATCAAAAAACTGTTTTAAACCTGAAGTGTCCTGCAGTTGTGTATCTCTTCCCACTAACAATAATTTGCATTAATTACACCAAATTGGTTGTTGCTAACGATCAAGGCAAAACCTTTCTTTTCCTTCCCACCTATTTTACCAGCCATCTGTACTGTGCTGCCTGATGGCAGCCTTTATTTTTATTTTTGAAAAGATGGCCACTGACTTTAATCACACACAAGAGAGAATTTCCTTTCAGCCAAGGAATTATAGCTGGGACTGCCTGTAGAATATAGTAATTTATATCATGGATGAGTCACCACTCATCATATGGATGAGTGAATAGTGTGGAGCCACTGCCAAGCCATTAAGAGCAACTCTCCTCTCAGCAGCACAAGGAGAATGGTTTCAAAAAACCCAGGTGAAGCCTCTTTTTGTCAGTGTTACACAGTTCCAAAGAGGGGGTCCTCAAGGGAGAACAGATATCTGAACCAATTCAGCCAGGAGTAAGGGACTGAATCTTAAGACTCACACTCATTTCCTTGCCAAACATTCTCTACTCTGTTTATCACAAACACAGGCTGATTGTATGGTTGAAGTTTCTAAGAGGTAAGAAAGAACCCTTAGGACAAGAGTCTCAGCTGTGATTGCAGTCAGGGCAGCACAGTGTTGATTTAACCCACAGTCCAATCTCAGTTCTGAAAACCAGAAAAGGTATTTATTTTGCAGGCAGATTTAAAAAAGAAGAATGTCAAGCTTAGATTACAAAATCGGTTGCTTCTTCCTTTGTGCATTTTAGCTTTTCTGTATAACAGGATCCTTTGGTACCTACAAGTTAGAAGGGCACCACAGCACAGAAAAGTGGTCTGTCTTTACTCCTTCAAAACTGAACTTGCCAGAGCAGAGATAAAATAGGTGAGAAAGGTTGTCTGTGTAGGAACACTACAGCAAGACTGAGACACATTCAAGTCAAAATTAAGGAAAAGATAAGAAACAGAATGCAATTTAAATGCCAGGGTATTAATCCAGGACTAAGAGGATCCAAATGAATACCCACATCCTCACTGCTTTAATGTCCTACCCAGGGTGAGTAATTTCCCCCTCTACATCACTACATTTCCACCTGCAAAGTAGCAAAAGCACGATGAGCTCCCCATCGGTGTGCTTTGTTTCCACTGATGAAATACCCTAAATAAGATCTAGGCGTTAGATCTCAAATTTAACAGTGACTTAAGAGTAAACCGAAAATGCCCAAGCATCTATGGCCTCTTGCCACCTAGGCAGTGAGAGGAGGTAACTATATCTGCTTACCATGACAACACGTCCTCATCTGCTTCAGGGCCCTAGCAATTTGTGTAACTTTAAGTCTGTCTACAAGTAACTACGCTCAAAATTGCAATGCTGGATGATCAAACTAAATTCGTGGATGTCAGATCCTATTCTATTCACACAAAAATAAGTGTCAAATATATCTACAAATTCTACTGCAAACCAACATTAACCAGCTTTGTGATACTGAAAGTTAAAAAAACACACCTATTTTTCTTTAAACCTTTTTCTTCAGTTTATTATTAAAGACCTCAAAATGAAACAATTACTACTATCATTATAAGAAAAATCAAAACAAGGTGAAAAGCTTAGCCTGACTGCAGCCTGTGGAGAAAAAACCCAAATTTGCAGTGGTGAAACATTAATTATCATTCCTGATGAAGCAAATAAGAATCTTAAACCAAAGGATCATCTTTGTTGTTGTCTGTTAAATCTTTCAGGGTTATCTACCTACTTAAGCCTTGTAGATGGACATCTGAGAATTTTCAGACAATATGAAACAAACAGAATATTCAAAGTATGTCCAAACCTGGTTTACTGCCTCTTCCTCCTATTAAATGTAATTCACATTTATTTTTCAAGAGGGATTTCAGCTCATGGGTTCATATGCTCAATGATACTAAAGAATCAAAAGCAGCTGTTGTTTTCTACAAGCAGCACTGTAAGTACTTCGGAAGTTATAAAGGACTTGTTTTCAGTTGAGTGATATGCTAATACCCCAGCAGTGTTAGATCAGTGCTTCACTGCAGTAATGCAAGAAACCCAGCTACCTGCAGCTACAGCAATCACTAAGTATCTTGTCTCTATAGATTTCACTGCTGGTGAGTATGTACCCCCCCCATCAGGTTCTTTTGACCAGCAACACCATTAGAAGTTGCGTCTGTTATCAAAGCCAAATAAAACACAGTAAAAGCAATTGCCCAATCCTCCAGAATAAATATCTGTAATCTAAGCACAATATTACAGTGCCTGACCATAAGATGACATAGTGGAGAGTACTACCTAATCAGAGAAGAAGTCATGTAATAACTAGCATCCTTACAATATCCTCAGATGAGAGAATCCAGTGGGATGATTGATTAAAGGGCTGTGGATAGACATGGCTCTAAATTGTTCCTGTGAAACTGACAGAAAGCCTGATTTTTTCCAGTGCTAAAAACGAGTACAAAATCTGCTGAAATGAGTGTCAATGATAACTGCTGACTCCAAAGGACAGGGCTGGCCACATGATCCATATGTATAAGAATGGTAGCTATAGGCAATCCATACACTCAACAGAAGGCCATGGGCTCAAAATTAGTAATGTATTTGTAGCTTCTGCTGAGTAGTAAAATATATTACATGGAAAGTAATTTGCAGGTTACATAGCAAATGTTTTACTATTGAAATAAAGCTCTTTCAAGACACCAGAAAAAAAAATTCTGGCTTCATAGATTTTGTTACTGAACATTCACACTACTGACAAGGTAGTCAGTACACGATGACAAGCTGACGTTTTCAGATAGTTTCCTCCTAAGTCTGCCAACACAGGTCTGGAATCCATAGAAAAGACCCACGCCCTGACAACACTTCATTTGGCTGCTGTAACCAACCCACTTCTCTCCATTTACTTTGCCAAAATGAACATGAGGCTGAACAAGTTAATATCTGAAGTCAGCAGCAGCGTGGTTTATTGCTGATCTACCACTTTCTTATGCCACATTCAACAGGTCAAATGAAATTTCAGACTATTTTGACAAATATTCAGTGGACTATCCTCCCTTGACTGACATGTATGTAAACTTGGTTTCATAGCTAAGAACACAGATAAGCAAGATGCTGTCAGACATTATCCCTTCATGCTGCATCAAGTGAGGCATCACCCACCACACCCAGAACCGCTGGCAGAGGCTCACGCTGCAGATGCAGAGAGTGTGACTAAGGAATCATTGCCTTTAATCAAGAAACAGCCAGCACCACCAGGCACTCTACACAAGGTGGAAGATGTTTCTTGACTCCCTTTTTTGACATGTTCACACCAAAATTCTCCTGTGTTGCTTCTGTGCAACAGGTGTGCCTGCATCTGTTGCTCCTTGAGACATTTTACAGCAGCGCCCTGGTTCCGGCAGGGATAGGGTTAATTTCCTGGCCCGGGACACAGGTATTCTCTACCATGTGCCGCCATGCCCAGTCCAAAGGGGGCAGCTGGCCGGGGGAGGAGTCGTCAGTCACTGCTTGGGAGCGGGCTGGGGCTGCCCGGGGTCTGGTGGGTGAGTGCTGGTGCAGTAACCGTGTGTGTACATTCCTCCGTCAGCGTTATTGTTGTTGTTCTCCTTTTTCCGTTGCTGTTGTGCTAAACTGCCTTTATCTCAACCCATGAGTTTTGCCTTTTTCTTCTGATTTTCCCCCACTGCCGTGGGGGTTGACCGAGCAGCCGTGTCTGGTTCTTTGTTGCCGGCTGAGGCCAAACCACAACAAGCAGGAAGCTACTGTGTCTCAATAAATTACAGAATAAATCAGATGAAGGCAGAAATTCAAGCAGCACAAAGTGGTCAGTCATGAATTTGAGGTTACTGACAAGTACGCAGCACAAAACAGGCCAGTAATGTGACATGCCAGATCTCATAACTCTGCACAATTCGCAAAATACCAGGCTACCTATAACATCTTGGAGTTGGATATTATATTACATCCTTCCAGTAACAGCAAAGTTACATTTTGGTTTTATCTCCATTCATTTATGCAAGATTACATTACGGTATGTTAACCCAGCATGTCACTAACAGCTTGCAATCCCTCTCCATACTGCGATCAGAGACATGAATGAACAGCAAATAATCTGTATTTGCACTTCATTACACCCCCGGGTCTTGCAGGAAAAGTTAATACATTTTCATGTGCTACGCTGAAACAGAGGAAGGATAGTTAGCTAATGCTGTTTTGTGGAGCAGCTACTATGAGATCAATGCAAAACTAAATACCCATCCTGAAAACGTCTGATTGGTCTCAATTCTTTCTTAATTGAAGGAGAAACTGAAGGCACCCAGCACTTCGCACATTTAGATGCACAGTATGACTGACTTGCGTTTTCCAAGCTACCACAAAATGTCAAACTCCAATTTGATCCTTTTGCCCTGCCAATCCATGTTATACCATTATGTTACTGGCCAGGATTTAGGAACAAACTTTGAAAATGATGCAAGAATGTGCCCATTTTTTAACCCCTTAAAAATAATGTAGTAAAACTTCAAAGCATCTAACAGTTGGATGTCTTCAGTGAGGGACTGCAGGACAGAGCCTGGCATTCAGCTAAGCCAAAGACAAGACAGACACATCTTGGAAGATGAACTCTAATGTATTCTGACCTGCATAGGTAAGCTTGTAAAGCTGGGGGAAGGGAGGATCACAAAAACCATACTGACTTTTTAAATCCTCACTTTCGTCCCACAAGTAGAAAAAAGCCTGCGCAGTAATAAAAGAGGCAATAGTTGTGGACTCAGAGCCCTCCACTTGCAAACTTGCATGCTGTAGTTGGGATTTCCAGACTGGACACAGGGTCATTCTAAATGCTTTCTTCTAAACATGAGTACATAGCCAGATGTTTCCGCAACACTAGGTTTCACTTGGACCATGTATGCAGGAAATGCTACTTCGTGAAAAAGCAGTGAGTGCAACATAGAATAGAAGAGCTACCAAGAAGCACGACTGCCTCTTTAGCCAAGCTGCAAACTCAAAACTTTCTGCTCTTATCAAAAGCATTTCCATCCAGCAGAACTGTCAAGGTTATTACAATGAAGCATAAAAGATAATTTAGTGAGAAGGCTCTTCAGTAAAATCTGATAGAAGGGACTGAAGAGCCTCGCACATCAAAAAGAAAGAAGAGCTGTGATGTCTACTTAAGATCTACTGCTTCCCTGTGGCAACTCTTCCACTTGCTGCGGTGGGGGGAAGAGTACAGCCAGCTCTGGGGAAGCTGTGACTCAGAGGCGCATCTCTTCTCCCTGTGACTTGAAGCCTCAGGGAAGCAGTGCAAAGAAAAACAAGTCAGACTTCAGAAATTACCTTCAGAAACAGGCAAAGCAAAGGTTCTCGCTCTGTACTATGTAATGTGACAATGCAAGTCACACTTGCATGCTCCATCATTTCTCCCCACCATGTGTCCCTGCAGTTAAACAGGCAGGGTGCAGCTGAGAAACTGCTGCTCACCACTTGAAAGCATCTAGCACAACCGTCCCCATGCACGGCTGCTCCTCTACCACCAGCTTAATAATAAAGACCACCTGAAATGAACGTCAAGTAAATGTTTTCAAAATAATTTCTCTATTCAAAGGTTAATTTTCCAGCTGTCTTGAGCCATCACTAAACTTTAGGGATCTGAGCTTAAAAAATGAAAATACTAGTGATCAGAATTCTTCAAATATCATTAGCACTGTTTGCATACAAAATTTCATAAGGATATGTTTGGAAAATTGGAAAATTTTAACAAAGTGTATGGCTGTGATGGGAAACTGGTGGCACGCGTGACAAGTTTCACAAAGAGAACTGGGCTAAAAATAATGCATTAATGAATGAAATGAGCATTATTTAAAAATTCCTTGGGGAAGGCATCAGAAAAAGCAGTTTGCCATTAAAAACCCTTTGCCCAGATTCATCCAATAAGGAAAGAAGTGTTCAGGTACAAACAGGATATAAACTTGGGTAATAACAGAGCTGGTATTTGACTTTTGACTTACCCATATGCTTTTGACTACTTTGCAAAATAAAACTATTTCAACTGTTTTCAGTTTCTTCAAGGAATACTACCCATCAAAGGAACATAGCTATTTCATATAATTCATAATTACCTGGAAAATAAAGTGCTTGTTTACAGCTATTTCTAGTGCTTTTTACCACAAATAATATCTCCTCTCAAATGTACAGTGACTAGATGCAGCATCTGTGGCCCACGAAAATTTATTTATAATATTTTATATAGTATAAGTGTTTTATATTGAAGTGTCTTTTACAGAATCTTGGACAATTCTGGTGAGTATTATCCAAAGTGTTTTGCACCCAAATTTGCCAACAGTCACTATAGATCAGTGGATAGTATTTCTAATTCTCAGACAGATTTACTTCAAGATATTTAACTGCTAACTATTACATCTAGCAAGCAGAAAATCCAGTGACGAACATCCACCGGAAAGCTTTTGCTGCCAGCCACACAAACCCAATTAACTCAAAGCTGGAAGAAATGTTCTTGCAGGTGATTCCGTTTCCATTTATGAAAAAGTGAACCAACCCAAATGCTTCAAGAAAAGTTAATGCACTAATGATGCATTCCCTGCAACAGTCACGGTACTTCTGATCTTGGGCTCTGCAGCCTAAGCCTCAGAGAACTAAGCCACTCTGTTCTTGAGTTTTACATAAAGCCAAAAATAAAAAAAAAAACCCAAAAAAGCAGAGTCTAAGCAGTTTGGAGTTAAGAAAAAAATAAGTTATTTATCAGAATCCTCCTGCAGATGCTTCATTTCCAACACAGATGTTAGGTAGTGTCTGACTGAAGGGCAATAGTTCACATTACTCAGTTGTTTCAATAAGCAAAGGTGTTGATCTCCACTGAAGAAGCCAATCGGTAAAGCAGCCTGCGCTGGCTAGCAGCCACTGCCAGCTGCTCTTCCTGTTTCTGTAAAGTTTGGGATGGTTCTGGAGAAGTGGCAAGGGAAAAGACCTGATCTCTTCTGAACAGGAAGAGTAACTGCAGGAGCTAAGGAAGCTCAGTACTCTAATGTGTACTCAAATGCCATTAATATAAAAACAATAACAAAAAAAGAGCAGGTCTGAGAGAAACAGAGAAGTTACTGCAAGATCAGTTAAATGAATTACTTTAAACCAGAAGACCTGAGGAAGAAATACAGCTAATGAATATTTTTTCCAAACTTTCCAAGTTCTAATGTTATTTTGTGTTACTGCTTGTCTGCTTAGAGGATCCAACACACTTGTGACATGCTAACATTTACATCATGCTTTTCATTCAGATGCATTAAATAACATTTCAGACTAATCTTCTGATATATGAAGTTACATTAATAGAAGTAACCTAACTTCAAAGCGATCAATTACAAGAGATCAAGAAGAATCCAAATTTGAAGACGCTATTTAGTTACAGATGCATTTCTTCAGCTATACAGAAAAATGGATTTTCAAGGTAGTCTTAAATGTAAATGTAATTATGCCCCTATTATGTATAAGCACAGAAATAAAAAGCCAGGAGGATGAAAGTACAGCTGGCTATGACATTTTTTTGGAAGAGTCTTTTGAAGGATCAAATCTGAAATGATACACAGGCAGCAAGCTCTGAGACTTTTTAACTGTCTGAAGGCATCAGTCTGAGGACAAAATTACTCTGAACTTCAGCAGAGATGAAAGATCCCAAGTCTGCCAGCTTCTGTATTTAGCACCCTGCAGGGTAGCTCAGAAAGAAAAGCACAGGGCTCCTGGTCTGTGTGACAGATTGGTCTATAGTGTTTGATAAAACCTGAAGTGAGACAGAAGAACAGTAACCCCTTTCCACTTTGAGAATGTGCTTCACAAGACAGGCTTAGTAGTTTCTGATGTAAAAAACCAAACCCACAAACAAAAAACCCAGCAGGCATGACATCACTCTTGGTGAAAAAGAAGTTTTACAATTCAAAGCTGTTGCTGGGTCTTGGTGGCTCCAGAACAAAAGAGGCTATGCTGGCCAACACCAGTTTTTGATGCAGAGGGACAATTTGGCAGGAATTCAACTTACTGTCTTTCCAAAGGGTTGTCAAAAGATCTTCTAGACATAGCTGTATTTGTTTCTTATGTTCATTACTTACAGGCAGACCTCTTGCTGACAACTTTCTCTTTCCATGACTTACCTGTTTTCAGAAGATACATTAATGGCCTCTCCAGAATCTGGCCCAGGCACTGGCATTTTGTCAGATGATGCTGTTTCTTGCCCAGTTGTCCAAGGAAGGGTTTGAGAAATTAAGATTCTCCTATAAAAATCCTAAACTGTTTGCTATTTAGGGACTCAAAAAAACTGCATACAATTATGAAAGGTTATAAAAGCTCTTCAGTGAAACATGTAGTCGGTGACTGTTCCTAATTATCAATGGAATTTCTAATGGAATTAGATTAGTGCTCTCACTTGTAAAGACAAGAAGACGACAGTCCTCAAGTAATTCAAGGAAAATGTTCATCCCAGAAGACTCATTAGAACAACCTCCAAAGACTGCAAGCAATTGAGAGGAGAGATTTTTTTCTTAAGTCTAGTTTCCTAAGCAACTGAGGCTATGTAGGGCAATTAAAATCCTAAGAGGAAACCTTAAGAGGCAGCTTCAGATGCCATAACACCATGAACACTATAAAACCATCTCCACAGAAACAATCCTGAGATAAAAACCTTATTTTCTTTATTACCAAAAGAAGTCTTGAATAAAAATTTAGCAAAAGCCAAGCAGTAATGTATTTTTTTTGTAAGAAAAAACAAAAACAAAAAAAACCAAAACAAAACAGAAACAAGATTTAATAGCTGTCACAGCAGCATGCAAGTGACACAAGGAAAAGTCTGCCCCAACACTCCTCCTCCCCAGTAGCTTCTGGCCTCACATATCACTGCTGCCAGCACTGTGTGATTTCTCTGAGGGTGTAGTTCATGAAAATATAGCATTATCCCAGGTGAAATGCAGCTAGCAATACTGTCCCTGGTGTCTTTTGAAGGATTTTTGCTACTGTGCTAGTATTACTGTGGTGAGGAATCAGAATGACATGATTTGAGCAGGACCAGAAACTGCAACTGTGAGGATGATCTATTAAGACTAAAGACAGCCATAAGAACATTATGAATTGTCCAGAGTGATATTTAACTGCAGTATGTTATATACAAATTCCAACTCTCCTATATTTTCCCCTTAAAATTCTTGTTGTACAATCCCCCCTCCCTTAGAGAAAAAATACAATGTCTACAAACATCGTAACAGTGTATAAATCTACCTGAAAACAGATGGACTAGAAATATAGTCAGTGACAAATGGAGGAGCTTCTAAAATTCAGCAGCTATGGTTAAACCAATGCTTTCTAGAACTTGGGCCAGAACCAAACTCCCCCATACAAACCTATGCAAAATAATTCATCATTAAATTATCAAAACAACAGTTACAAGCTTTGCCACTGATCTAGCCATAGAAAAGGCAGGGAAAAAAGTAAAACTCCCTTTGCTGACAACAGCAGAATACAGCGAGGTGGAAAAAAGGCAAAAGCAAGACTCCTTTTACATAGGGTTGTTCTGCTGCCTGATCTTTAAAACCAGGCAGACAATTGGGAAACACAACACAGGTACAGATCCAGATGATCAGCACCTGGACTGCCTTTTGGAAGCAGCATGCTGACCCCTCCACATCCAGGAGCAACTGGGCATTACCAGCAATAATTACACTGAGTCTGATAACAGCCCTCATTCCTCTGGCTGGGATGAGCAAAGAGACAGTCCCAAAAGCCTGGCATTAATGATTTCTTTTCAAACCATCGCCAGTTACCTGGAGGCAAAGAGAGGTGACACTCCTACTATTCAGTACATTCCTGTGCTCTATAATCAGAAACATATAACACTACCTTCCAGGGAAGATGCAAATAAAAGCAAGGCTTGCTGAATTAAGTAAAAAGTTTGTGTTTAAGACGGAACCTTGGTGAACACATTCCAATTAGTTTTCTCAGCTTTGGCACTTCAGAGCTGCTAGTAAAAGTCCCATGAAAAAAAGACATGCTAGGATTTCACAAGGGGGAAGGGAAAATCCCTCCCAGAGTGCTATCTATCTTACTCTTTCACAATGACACAGCAGGAAGTGTTTCCACGCACTGAATACTGAGGTAAGTTTCACTGAGAAGATGGAAAGATTGTGCAGGAAAGTAACACAGGGTGACGTTACTCAGCTTCTCCTATTAAAACAACTCAAGACTGCATGGATGAACAAGTAAATGAGTGCTAATCTGCAGGATGACAAAAATTGCTTCAGTATTTTAAATTGCACCAAATACAACAGGTGAATACAATTAAAATAGGACACAATTAGCATTCTTGATATGGCAGGCCTCGGTGAGGAAGCAAGCCAAGGAATATTTGGAAAAAAATTATACTGTAAGCCACATGAACAGTGTAATGAATTTTCTTGTTGTGTACTGCACATGTGGCTTTGAGATTTTTTTCTTTTGGCAAAGGCAACCTTTACTAGGAAATATCTGGGCTTTTAAGGAAGACAGCAAATTGCAATGCCCCGAGACAGTATCTCTAAACAACCATGACAGATGTACATATGGAAAGTATTTTTTAGATTTCAGCTAACAAATAGCAGACATAGCGCCCACAGCACCTTTGGCCAAGGAATACTCAAGTCCTGAACTACTAAGCTGATTTGGCTTTGCATCACCAAGGTATATCCCTGTTCTTTCAGTGTTCAGCCTACCTGGCTACCACAGAAAGCAAATCAAGAGAGCTCTGTTTGTTCACTGTACAAACCGGAAAATCCTACAATTTCTAGCACATCGTTTTTAATTGAGTAGTCATTAAAACTTAAACACTCGCTCATTGCTTAGGAATCCATAGAATCAATTCCATTGACGATCAATGGCTCTGGCCATCCACATAATTACTGACAGGCTGACTTCTCTGCTAAACCCAAAGCAGTCCCAGCTAATTAACTAGTAAGCAGTTCTTTAAATTACATAGGAAAACTCATACTACCCAACTGATGAGATTGTATCAGTGTGAGAAGACTGAATGTTGGGAAAGGACTTAGTTTACATAGAAACATCAATCATCTTTTTATTCTGATTTACTGAGCTCTTAACCCAAGAGAGGATGGTTGCTTATCTTCCAGTGATTGTGACCTAATGACAGTGCAATGTGGGCATCAAGAATGTTCCAAAAAGTAACACTACAAAAATGAACAATGCAAACTTTTCCTAAGCTGGAAATAATTATGAATTAAGCAAAGGCAGAGGGGGGGCAGGGGAAGAAGAGTGAAGGGATGCCACAATTTTATCCGAATGCTTTATTAAATGCTGAAAGCCATAGTCAACGGACTTGCAAGAAGGTTTGAGTTTACAAAACTGGCTGAGTGTGGAAGTTCACACCAAGTCTATAGAAATATAGTCACTAAAAGAGGATGCAAACAACATGCTGGAGGGCAAATCCACCCTCCAGAGGGACCTGTGCGGACTGGAGGAAAGGCTGACAGCAATCTCGGGAGGCTCAGCAATGCCAAATGTGAAGCCCTGCCCGTGGGGGAGACACAGCCTCTGCACAGGACAGTCCCAGGATGCCTGGCTGGGGACAGCTCTGCTGGGAAGGCCTTGGGGAGAGGAGCAGGCTTTGGGGGGACCTAAAAGCAGCCCCCCAATACTGATGAGGAGGTTACCAAGAAGACAGAGCCTTCTCAGAAGTGGGTGACAAGAGAACATGAGATCGAGCTCTTAAGATGAAAGGGAGGAACGTCTGACTGCATATATAGGAAAAGATTACCATGTGGGTAACTAAGCTTTGGAGCATCCAACATTACTTGATGATAGTAAGATAAACACACAACTGGCAAAACTGAAGCCTTACAAAATTGATCACAATGACAAAATCACTTGAACAGTACCATATAATGCAGGCAAATACAGGGGTCCTATCTCTGGGGAAAAAAAAAAAGTCACAAGGTGGCAGACAGCGTCATCTGTCACCAAAAAGGTCTTTTCATGAGAACCACCAATTACAACACAGGTCTCCAGATAATTCTGTAGCTGATAAGAAGGCAGGTTTTGGATACATAAGTAGAGGGCTAGCAAGCCTGAATATTGATATAATCTCTTTTATCCAGCATTTGTGAAAATGGATGTTTGATGAC
Organism: Burhinus bistriatus; assembly: GCA_013397275.1. Lineage (NCBI taxonomy): Eukaryota > Metazoa > Chordata > Aves > Charadriiformes > Burhinidae > Burhinus > Burhinus bistriatus. The sequence continues at coordinate 31,146 of VYXH01001390.1, read as the reverse complement.
TCTGCCCGAATTTATTGTACAACCTTCCAAAAAGTTACTGACATCTTGCAAAGTGTGTGGGGAAGAACTGTAGAATTACTGAAGCTGTATAAACAACCGTATGTACTTTAAAAAATAATTTGTTTAAAAGTGACTCTATGATCACTGTCTGAAGGAAGCCACAAGGGAAGAGGCTCAGTAACCAACACCTCCTTCCTCGAGTTGAAGGTGGCCCCTGCAGGCTGGAAGCTGAAGCTGCACTCACTCAGATCTCAGGTAGGACAGTTTTTAAAGCAATTAATTGAACAACTTGACCCCTGAATTTTGTATCATTTTTACATCCTAGAACAAAGGCTGCTTTTCCAAAAACTACAACTACATGCTCAGATATAAGCCATAGATTTGATGCAAAAATTAAGAGGTTCCTTACGCAGGAAGAGATTATAACTGTCCCTCACAGCCTGACCTGTAACACAAACATTCACAGCACAGCTGTTTTCCAAGAATCAATAATAAGGATTTAATATCTACAATGTGACTTCTTCCACCATCTGCAAGGTGGCAGTCATTTTTGATGACTTAATAGCAGCCTACGGAATTGAACAAACTCCAGTTTCGCATTTTCAATAACCAGAGGCAGGCTTCAGATGAGCTGTTAACCTCTCGGGCAGCCACACTTAGCCTGGAATGTCAGCAAAGGGATCCCAGGATTTGAAATCTGAAATGACATCAGTGAAATACTGAGTCATCTCCCCCAGGAGAACCACAGAAAACAGCTCGATGTACATTTGTTTTGGCTGTTACAAGCCATATACTCCCACACTGTCAAATGACCAAAGGCATTCTCTTACAGTATCTGTTAAGACACAGATGTTTCTATACAAAACTAGTTGTACACAGATATATTTGCATATCTGTTTGTATATACACTGTGTATGGGGGCATATATATTACATACACATTATTTGCGTAACTGTATTACACAAAAATATCTCAGGGAAAATTCATTAGCATTCTTGTATTAATCATATTGTACATTGAAAGTATTTTCTTAAGAGATAGAACAGCACCACAGCAGTTTTACTTCACAACAAAGTGCTTACACACTACATGACATCTGTGCCTCAGAGAGACAAAAAACTAAGTCACACTGCAATTGCATCCTTTGAGGCTAATTGTAAAAGCAGCCATTTCTCTCCCTTGCATAATTTATTCTCTCCAGACAAGCATTACTGGTTTTGTCTTGATTTTTTTGTAAGACATACTATGGAAAACCCAGCACTACCTGGTGCTGTCACTATTAATGATTACCTAAACTAAAACCAGGTAAGCTCAAAAAAAACAGTTAATATGGCAGAACATGAATTTTACAGATACCTCTGGAGACTACTTAAGAGTTTACTAAATAAAAAAAAAATAGGTATTCTAAAATATTTTTAATTTAGGAGACTCTCAAAAAACCCACTCAATTTCCCTTTCACTGCTCCCACAGTTGCTTTTATCTGAAAAAAACCCTTCTACACTATTGGTGTAGCAGCACGTATTTTGAGTGCTCACCTCTCTGTTTTTGAGGGAGGTGTGTTTTTAAAAGCAGGCAGCATTCTTCCTTTCTGTGGATTCCCAAGATTTCCAATTTCTGAATGAGCTTGAGAGATACAGGACAGCAATTTCTTAGCATTTCATCAGTCTTCCGGAAGAGGACAGTACTGTCTGGCTGGTCTGAGGTCTAAAAATTTACTCAAAGCACTGGTAAGGCTCACCTACCACAGCCTTAGCACATCTGACACAAGACTGTACTAGTACTACAGCAGCACCTCTCCTTACAAAAACCTACCAGACACCAGACAAACAGCTTTCCCTCCGGCAGTTAAAAGAAATCAAGAGCCAAATTCGACACTCTGCAACAGCTCTGTAGCCTCACCATTCCCAAAGAGCTACAAATTTCCCTGGCAAGATATCAGAGAATAATTCAGTTTAACAATGCAAACAAAGAAAATGTTTCAGCCTGCTACCTGCACTATGCCGGTTTTGTTTCTGGGGCTGTATCCCCTCTGTGACTACTTTCAGTGTTTTATGGCTTGGAAGGCTTCCTGTCGCTCTTTGCCAAAATGATATAACAAAACCATTAAATAAACCCTCTTCCAGAGTAGGTGTCTACTAAATTTTTCTTACCTTAGGCTTACAATCTCATCCCAGCCCTGCAAACACTGACAAATACCAGAATAGCTACAAGATCTCATTAAACAAGAAAACAGCTAGAAAGATGAACTTGGAATCCTGATGCTTCCTCTTGAAAAAATGAGATAAATTAGGTGCAGTGCTCGACTTTGCATTTTCAATGAACTCTTCAAATCAACATTTACCTGGAAACTTTCTTCAGTCCTTAAGGTTAACTTAACAAAAGTATCAGAAGAGTTTAATTAAAACAAGAGATCTTTAACATCTCCAGGGGGCTGGAACATCTTTCTTATGAAGAAAGGCTGAGGCAATTGGGTCTTTTTAGTCCAGAGAAGAGAAGACTGGGGGGTGGATCTTATCAATGCTTACAAACACTTAAAGGGAGAGTGCCTGGAGGATGGGACCAGTCTTTTTTCCAGTGGTGCCCAGTGATAGGACAAGACATAACAGGCACAAAGTTGAACGTAGGAAGTTCCACCTGAACATGAGGAGGAATTTCTTTACTTTGAGGGTGGCAGAGCACTGGAACAGGCTGCCCAGAGAGGTGGTGGAGTCTCCAACTCTGGAGATATCCAAAACCTGCCTGGACACCATCCTGTGCAACCTGCTCTAGGTGAACCTGCTCTGGCAGGGGTGTTGGACTAGATGATCTCCAGAGGTCCCTTCCAACCCCTGTGATTCTGTGAACATGCCAAGTTTAACTTTTATATGCTTGAGGTATGCATTTATATAATGTAACATGACACAACTTCAGAGATCCATACAAGGGGGAACTTAGTACTTTGATCACCTCTACCTCCATACTCAATTTCAGTTGAGAGGTACATCTCTCAGATGTTCATCAGGCCACTAATCTATCCCATATTTTGCTTTGCTCAGTCCATAATACATACAGAACAAATAGGATCAGTAAAAAGAAAGTTTCCACTCCTGTCTTTCAAACACACCCAGATTTCTCCTGGCTCAATAAAAACATGCAACATGTAAGAGTTGTGAAGAAAAGAGTTGCATTGTTAAAGAGACAGAGAAGGATGAGATCTTTTTGCAGGTCTTTTAAGGTAAAGGCTATGCACATAACTGCGTGAAACCAATTCACTATCATTTGTTGCACAGAACACATACAACTTCAGGGAAAATCTCAGAAACAAGAAGGAAAAGATCCTCTATTTTGGGGCTATGACTACTTTATGATCAACGGTTCTAGCATATGGTGAGTAACACTACTGTGTAGAGTTTATTTTCCCAGACAAAGCGCATTTTGTTTGAATAACTGGTTGCTGATACAACGAGTCACTCGACTGCCTGAAGTACCAGCTCAAATGCTTTAAAAGGACTGACTGGGAATCGCTGAGTACAGTATGTGTAGTTGTTTAGGAACAACATGCTTTAAATAAACCGCTGACTCACCTTGTCACGCAAATGATGCTCTGCAGCCTCAATATTCAAAGGATCGTCAAAATTCAAAAGATCCTGGAAAAGAAACAGATAACATTATAGCGTTCCCACTCACTGCATCATACAAGGAATCAGAAGCCCTAGTGAACAAAATAATTAAAGCAAATAAAACCAGCAAGTGTAGTACCATTTTCTCACTACCTTGATAGATATGCCTGCCAAAGGTAGATGCAAATGAGTTTCATGATTGCACACCAAATCACAAGTCAATTGAAGGACAACAGCAGCAAGGCATTCAACCCCCTCTGGTGGCATGCCACACACAGCCCCGTGATACTTCTCTCTGGCAGTGATGCATTTCTATTTGAAAACTGAGAGTTTTAAATCAAATTTTCAAGAAACATTCAAAGTTTCAGGAGGCAAAATTCCTGTTGATTTTTTTCCCCCCAAGGGTAAAGTAAACACTTAAAAAAAGTTCAGACCTCCAAATGGCCTGGTGATAAAGCAGGCAGAGTTTCCTTAACACTACCTCCAATAGCCAAGCAATCTCATTCCCTCTGAGAAGAAACTACATAACCTGGAGCCTGACAGACAGGAAGGTTTTAGTGCAATGGGAAAAACAGGACCCAGAGGTAAAGGAGTGCAAAGACCAAGAGCAAAGGGCACATGGGGACTGGGAGCAGAAACAGTCAAAATGAATCTCAGGTTTGTCAGTTTAATCTCAACAAATATTAACTTCAGACAGAGAAAGGCTCTAGGGTTAAAACCAAAGGAAATCAAGATGCTGATAAAAGGGGAATCATCATAAAAAAATAACACTGAATCACAAAACCCCTGTTCTGCCTGCAGCCCAGATCACTTTCTCCAGTTTAAGGTTAGCCTGTGACAGCAGTGAAATGCTGTCGTTTCACAAGTGTGAAAGGCTTGTGCCACTATCCAACTGGTTTTCAAGCAGCAAACCTCCCATTTCATTTAAACCAGGACACCAATCCACCTCATTTTCACTTACTTTCTTCAAGAAAACCTCCAAAGAATCTGCAAAGCCAGTACAATCCAATGCCAGCTTTTCAAAGCCTAGTTATTTATAAAAAGCTGGGTGTGAGGGAAATCTAAGAGGCAAGCTGGGAAGCACAGCTCTTGCCAGCCATGACAAATCCCTGTGGTCTCCAATGCATGACCATCACTCTTTGCAGCTGTTTGCCCAACAGCTTATTTTTACATGGAGCTTTGCCTCTGAAGGTACTTCTTTGTACCTCCAGTGGATTTCACTTTCTTCTAGTTACTTAGCATGCAGTGGGAGACCAACTGTGAAATGCAATTACTCTTTGTTGAAAAGGCGAATACTCTCCAATCTTCTAAATCAATTTACCAAAGAAGTTGTCGAAACAAATCAAGCCCTTGGATGCCAGGAAAGCTTAGGAGTTTGTAGCCAGTCACTGGCTGCTGTCTATGCTAGAGGTTTTAGAAACACACCATGACCCTGGTGATAGTGCTGTGAGCACAGTCACTCTCTGCCCCTCCTCCTACAGACAGTGGTGGAAGGAATTCCTCTCTCCAAAAACAGGCTGGGGCTAGTGAAGCCCACAGAGATGCTCCTCATCCAAAGCTTTTCGCAGCCTCCTCTACACCCTGGAGTGGCTGGGGTAGTTCTCTCTAGAGCTGATGACAAATGTAGTGACCAAGTTAGTGCCCTTCTGTGCTTTGTCCTGACCTTCGACAGCAATGGCTGTAGAAGGGAACACTATCCTGGACTCCCTAAAAAAGGCAGCTTTTGCACAGTAAAGACTTAGCCTCTCTCCGCTTTTAGGGCAAAAGCAGCTGTTGCACCCCACCTGCCTCTTGCAGCTTCCAGCCCTCTCCTCTGTTTTCAAGTTGCTCCTGTTATTACGCAGCACAGGTTTCTTGCTCCTGTTGAACTAAGGAAACAGGCGAAAAGGGGATCCCTGAACAAAATCATATCATTTCTGCAACAAATCGGAGTTTATGCAAATTCTGCGGGTGGGTACTGAGGCCCTTGAACAGGAATATAAGTGTTCAAAACAGGAATGAGACTGCAGGGCAGCCATTAATTCCTAAACATCATTTTTTAAAAAACATAACACCAACAAAATTCCTTCTCACAGCAATATGAATTTCTATTTCCTGAAAACTAGCAGAAGGAATTTCCTACTGTGTGGAAGATCCCAAGTACCTTGTTACCAAAATATCCCCAATAGATTCATAACCAAAAGTAAAAACCATGTGCGAAAAAGCTCACATACCAGACCGTCTGTATGCAGTTATACAAAGAAAAGCACAAACTGATTTCATACTTGTATAACACCCACTGAAGCAAATAATTTGCCAAAGCAAATAATGACCTTAATTTTAAGAGGCAACAGATGAGGTTCACATTAGGTGATGCTGAAACCAAACCAGGCAGGAAAAAGGAAAGTGAATATGCAAAATATTAATTTACTTACAGTAAATAAAGAGTTTAACCCCCAGACAACATCCTGCAAAGGAAAAGCAGTCAGTTAGGCATGCATTTCAGGTGTTTCGAATGCATTCACATACTTTATCTATTAATCTGTGAAATTACTGGAAATCAAATCTAGATTAAGGGTGAAGTTTTACTCATTTAAATCAAAATATTGAAAAAGCTTTCCTATTTCATGGATGCTTGATATTTAGAAGTCACTAAAAAGAAATACTAAGTCTTCAAATACAATTTCAGATCTTTCTGTGTGTATAGGAGCTCTTGCTTCTCTACTCAAGAATAGGAATAATACCTTAGTATATGCCAGCAACTGACTGCACTGCTTAGTTCAAAGGGTGGGTATAAAATTTAATTCAGCAATCCATTCTTAAAATTAAAAAATTAAAATGGTGTCAGACATATTTGAAACTGTTAAAATATTAGAGAAAAGATATTTAGGTGTAATATCTAATTCTTATACAAGCATGTGTCTCAAATAATTTTTCTGCCTTTAAGTATCTATTTAAACACAGCTGAATAGAGAGGGTTTGCAGTTTGTGTGAACAGGAAGCTTCAGGGGAATCTGCCTCCAAATGGTGTCATCAAACACAGCTTATTTTGGAGCGGGCATGTCCACTAGCACTGACTTAAGAGCCCACATCCTCAGTTACAACCTTCCAAGAATAAGGATATGTACAAGATCCAAGTATTACAGAAAGAGACTTAAAAGCATCACCTACCACCAACTCTGAGGCTAAGGAAAGAGTCTTTTCTTTAGTAGCAGCATAACTAAGCTACCCTACTGCAAAATCCCACTGAAGTCCCGGCACTGGAGCTCACACCTACCAGACAATTAAGTAAGATCAGTATTGCACCTCCTGCCCTTACAGCCTGCTAGTACTTGACTGCCTACCCAAGAAAGACACACTGCCTGATTTCCAGTAGCAAGACAAATGCTGCACATTACTCATTTCATGACTCAAATGTATCTTTCACAATAAAGATAAAGCCTCAAAGTAAAAACTTTCCATCCATGGCAAAGAACTTCTATATACAAAGCATATTTCAGTCTGTTTCCTGTCCCAGGCCCTCTGCCAACAGTGGTGGACCACAGAAATCCATACCCCCTAAGAACGCTATCCAATTATGCTCTAACAAAAAAGACATGGTGTCAGCATTAGCTGGACAACAGCCTCTCAAGATCCAGTTTTCCTTTGATCTTGCCCAACCAACCTACTCAGTTTATCTGCTTTTAATAATGTGAATCTGCCGAAAGCTGATATTGACAGATAGTGTTTTCAGTTTCAGCATCTTCTCCTAATGGAGCTTCTGAAATCATCAGGTGTGGCAAAGACAGCAACTCTTTCAAACATACTCATCACCTTCAATGGCAGCACAGACACATAAACTGCAAAAAAGGACATACCCGAGTCACTTACGAATTATAGTTATCTGTACATTTTAAGATTATAGTGCCGAGCAGTCATTCCCACTCCCAAATGACCATACTGTCAGTTCCTTAGCAAGTATGAGAAAACAGACTATTTCAAATAAAGGATGAAAGCCATCATTTTATCCTTTATTTCAGGTTTGTGCTGCTTGTTCAACTACAATAACTGTTACAGAAACAGGGCACAGCAGAGGTTAACAAAACATGGTATTAAGGAAACCTGTATTAAGCAACCCCAGGGATAAACTATTTGTACAGTGCAGTGATGCTAGAGAAAAAATAAGCCAAAGTCACTGATTAAAGGAGGATTTCAATGGTGTGGGGTGCAGGAACAGGTGTGAAGGTCTCAACCTCCACTTCACTCTCCTGGATTCAGACATGACAAGGTGTACACCACAGGCTGCCATGGTGTCACTGCTCCCAGGGTCTGCTCCGCTTGGGAGCCCCTGTGGATGCTGTCCCTGGCATGCATGCAGCCCAAGCACTGACCGATGCAGGGTATGTAACCAGGGACAGCTGAGAGTGCCTCTGTCTCCAGCCAGCCACTCTGCCCCAGCAGATGCTCTGACTCCTGAAGGTCAGGAGCCCCTTACACTGCTGCCCTCAAAGGCTGTATTGTCCTTCGGGAAGGCAAAGTGAATGTCTTGGCAGTGTTAAGAATTTCTTGCATCTGATTTTAACCCACTGTGTATTTCCCGTAACCTTTGATAATGGGACCTTCCTAAAGCATGGTAATTTGCTCTATTTGACTTGAAGCAGGAATAAATTAACTTCAGAAAACTGTGGCCAGTAGGTCGAGGGAGGTCATTCTCCTCCTCTACTTGGTACTGGTGAGGCCACAACTGGAATACTGTGTCCAGTTCTGGGCTCCCCAGCTCAAGCGGGACAGGGGACTACTGGAGAGTCCAGCGTAGGACAACAAAGATGATTGGGGGATTGGAGCACCTCCCTTGTGAGGAAAGGCTGAGAGAGCTGGGACTCTTCAGCCTGGAGAAGAGAAGGCTGAGGGGAGACCTTATTCTTGCTTATAAGTATCTAAAGGGTGGGTTGAAGGAGGATGGAGGCAGACTCTTTTCAGTGGTTCCCAGTGACAGGACGAGGGGCAACGGGCACAAGTTGGAACATAGGAAGTTCCATTCAAACATAAGGAAAAACTTCTTTACGGTGAGGGTGACAGAGCACTGGAACAGGCTGCCCAGGGAGGTTGTGGAGTCCCCTTCTCTGGAGAGTTTCAAGACCCGCCTGGACACAGTCCTGAGTAATGTGCTCTAGGCATTCCTACGTCAGCAGGGGAGTTGGACTAGATCTCATGAGGTCCCTTCCAACTCTAAAAATTCCATGATTCCGTGATTCTTAAGGGTCATCTTTCATCTGCACCATGTGACAACAGACTGTAGCTGCAGTATTACCATACTGAGTGTTAAAAGACATCCCAAAGAGGTACAAGGAGCTCACACTAGTGCACTGCAGTCTGTCCGTTTCCAAACCCTGTCTGTACACCAAAACAGCATTCACAGGGTTGCAAACTGTTCACAGCTGTTCAACCACTTACCAGCACAGCTAAAAAGAAACAAACAAAAGAGCAACTCAATCACATTGACTCTGAAATCCTGAAGAGCTCACCTTCTCTTTACATTTTACAGTGTGCTAAGGCCTCTGATCTCTCGGAGCCTCCCCCACCAGGACACTTGCAGGTTGTCTCTCCAGACAAAACAGTTTCGGCTCCAACACAAGCAGTGATGAACCCTGCCTTACACAAGTAAACGTTGCAACTCAAAATGGAACTGTAAACTATGTCAAATTATTTTCCCCATTCCATAAACATCCTTTTTTGAAGTTCACCTAAATTTCTCCCAAATTCTCTTTTGCTGAACCCTGGTTTTAAGACTTCAAGACACTTGATTCATTTAATTCAAGCTGGCTTTGCACAAAGTTCTATAAAAAAAACCACAAAAACACAGCAAAAACCTCTAAGGTTGTGAATTTTCAGAGTGCTGTATATTTTCATAGCCATTCTAGACAGCAAAATGCATAACAGGATTATTATTACTTAATTATTATGTGTGAAATTCTTAATATAATTTCTGATCTGTTTCCACCTATTCAAGTTTTATGATTTGCTGCATTCATTTTATACCCTTGCATGGCTTCATAAAAAATAATGCTGAATTAATACCAGAGGACAACACTTTTTGTAATGAGTTTTGAGGCTAGCCTGGATTTAAATCTATGATATTGAGAAAGGGAAGTGCGATGGAACAGATGAGCAAGAGTGAAGCAAGTATTTCATATTTGAAAGACTTGACACTGTTGCATTGCAAAAATAATCACTTTGCATTATTGACTTCAGCAGAGCTGCTTGCTGAATGCAGGTAAGCACTTGCCTGAACGGTTCCTTCACGTTTTCCTGCCAAACAAAAAGGATTTGCAAGCCACCAAAGAACAGATCCTGTCAGATTTAACAGTTTGAAAACTTCAGGTTTCTTTTAATGTAATAAAGCATCATCCTTGGCTGTAAATATTTACTGAGGTTCTAGCTTAAGTACTCTGGAAGTAGAGAGTTAACCCTATGTGCAAGAATTTTTAAAGGTTTTCCTTCCACATAGGAGCAGGGCAGATGTAGCCTTAAAATGTTAATAACTCACACCTTTATGCTGCTCCACTTCAATGACAGAATCTACTTGCAAAAGGAGAATCAGACACAGGAATCTGTCTGTTCACATGGTGAATACCTGACAAGCCCCCTTCCTTTACAATACTACTTTTTGTCTACTTTCCTCTACATGCTTAACATCAAAGTTACAGGGTACAACTACTGAAGGGTAACCTCAGACCAAAACCCAGGACCTCTTGTGCTTTTCGTAATGAAGCGACAGTCTGCTTGGGGTGGACTCCACAGAAAAGGCTGGCGAATTCTACAAACCTCTTTAACTGGTTTCTGGTCCAGCTGTGCCCAGGCAGGCCCTCTCTCTGTCACCCTAGTCTCCCAGAGGCTTTGCATCAGCATAGACATCACCCATGAGGTCAGCTGCCTTTGCAAGACACCTGTAGGTCTCAGGTAAGCAGGTATTTTTAATTCCCCTCTACTACATTAGTTCAGAAGGTTCAAGTATCATACTTGAACTCAAGAGCAACATCTGGTTAAGTCTATAGTGGAAGAGGGGATAACGAAGGAAATACACTCTGCTGCTTGGCACTGTCACTGTTTTGAGCTCAAGCATGGGAAAGTCAACACAAGCAAGTCAGAACATCAACAGACTGTTATAAATAACCCTTTATAATCACCCCTTTTCATTCTTGAGTATTTTTGTGTTGCGTTTGAGTGAAAATTACATTAAATCCCTGCCCACAGATTTATTTATGGCATGCCAAATGAGGAAAAACATCTGCCACTGCAGCAATGTTTAAAGTTCAAGAGCAATGAATCAAAATACTAAATACAGCTTTTCAAATAGCCTCTCCTGAGGCTAGAGAGTCTCAAAGTGTTGCATTTGTAGGAGGTCCTAATTCAGTTAGTCACCAAATCTTCCCAAGTGACAGTTATCACAACCACTTCACAAAAGCGATCCCAATGAAACCATGTAACAGACAAGTGTTTAACTATGCTTGTCGATGTTTGGAAATACAACCACACAGCACTTCTGAAGAGCCCTAAACACGTAAATTGTATATTAAGATTTTCTTTTAACAGGCAAAGTATTTTTAATACATTAAAGTAGAGAACAAGCCAGACAAAAGCAGCTAATGAACTTCCAATCAAAGAAACTTCTTTATAGAGATCCAAGGAGCAATTCTGATTTAATAGACTGATTAAATTGAAGCTCACTGTTAAGCCATTTTTTACATACAAACAATTTAACCCATTCAGATCACTGAAGCCACAGCAGTCATTTATACAAGCAGATGTCTGAAGGTTTTTTGTTGGTTTTTTTTTGTTGTTGTTTTTGGGTTTTGTTTGTTTGTTTATAAACAAATTGAAACATTAGTTCCAATGAAACAAGTGCCAAGCTTTGTACATCACAATTTAGAAAAGGACTTGAAATTACACCCACAAACTCAGCATGCTGAACGTCAGGCTACTGCATGGCTGTCTCCTGGGGCAGCTCTCTGCTGTCTTGTCTGCCTACACACCAGCTCAAGGTGGTTTTCTACTTTCATTCACCATCAATAATCTCTTACAAAAAAGCCCAACTTCCTTCTCTCTTCATTGCAGCATAGAAAACCAAACATCCTTCATCCCACCCAGCCCCACCTTCCCCAGGCTCTGTTGGACTTTTCTTTCTGCCTTCTCAACACCTCCACAAACACCTCCGATTTCTCCCCATAGACTAACCACCTCTCTGCAACCACTACAATGTAACTGACTGCACAAGACTTATCACTGGTCCAAGAGTTTAAAAAAAAGTGTTTTCATGCCAGAGATCGTAGGCACTTTTAGCTTATGAAAAAACTGCTTCCCTCCTAAACAGTCTTCTCCCAAATAAAGTGTTCTCTTCTACATTTCCTCTCCCTGTCCTGCTCCTCTCTAGTCTTGCATATAACGCTGCTACAGTATCTTGCAAAATTCCTGCAGCAGGTAAAACACCATTTCCACCTGGAATAAGGTGACGTAGAATGTGAGCTTTCTTTAATCAGCTACAAAGGCCATATGAATTCTCATGTGCCTGCAATCCCAGCTCATGCTTCCCACCCAAACACAACAACAGCAGCTTATTTAAAGGGCTTTGGGTAATTTAAATAGCATGAACTGCTCCAGTTAGCAAACACAAAAAAAGGAGGAAGGCTGGAAAACGATTTCTTCTGTGCTCAAATATACTAGAGGGAAGAAAACAGGAACAATTATAGTCTGTTCTTCTCCCAGACTAAGACAATTGTGAATTGCCAAGTATGCAGGAGCACTCATTTACAATCCCTTACTTTTGTTACTGACTCCTTGACATTTGTCCCCAAGGTTACTTCAGAGCAAGCAGATAATCTTTTATAAATTGTTCCCAGGGGAATTCTGTGATAGTTTCTTAATGAACAACACTACAGTGATTACGAACACTAAAGCAATCTCCCTCCAGAGACCAGTCTACTCAATTGATTAAAGTTGACACAAATTACATATTCAACAATTTGGGGAAAACAAGCATAGTTTAATTAGACTTACTAATGTACTGCACTGATCTACTGAATCACTCTTTAAAAACAGGCTAGTAATAGCAGCTACTGTATTTACAAAAAGAATTAGGCTTTGTTTTAGCCGTTAGAGAAAAAGAAAGTTTTTGCAAATCTTTTATGAAGCAAAGATTATTACAAGGCATTGATTTATGTAAGTATTTTCACCAGTCTGGGCATGTGCAGAGGGGAAAAGAAAAAAACAAATCAGTTCTTACAAAACTGATAAAGCTGATTCATAAAATCAAAATACAGCACAATATGTCCCTGCAGAAGACTTCCTGAAGCTTATGTTAAGAAAAATAGAATAATGTCAGATCTACATAGAAGATTGGATTCAGTGGCTTATAACTTCTGTTTACTAAATGCTGGGTCTGTAGTTTTTTTGTCTGCTGCTTATTCAATTTTTAGAGGCAGAGAAGAAAGGCAAAGAAATGAAAGCAGTAACAATGGACATTTTAAGCACTTTACAGAACAGTTATTTAAGAATATAAATCTTTTGCACTGCACTTCCTCCTTCTTCCCCCAGCTTTACATGCTGGGCATGACATCATATGGTATGGAATATCCTTTTGGTCAGTTGGGGTCAGCTGTCCCAGCTGTGTCTCCTCACAACTTTTTGTGAGCTCCCAGACCACTTACTTGCTGGCAGGGTGGTGTGAGGAGCGCAACAACCAAAACCACCAGTGCGCTATCAACATTATTTCCCATCCCAAATCCAAAACATAGCACTATACCAACTGCTAGTAAGAAAGTCAACTCTATCCCAGCTGAAACCATGACACACCCTTAAGTATCTCTTACATTATGGAAAAAGACAAACAGTGCACGTCCTTTCATGTTTGCTGACAACCAACAGCTCTCAAATGGTTATGACTCTTTTGCCCTTCCTCATCTACCCATTTACTGGTTCAAAACCCCCCTCTACCTTCTGCTGCCACTCCCTATGCTCTTGCTAAATTATTTCTTTCTTCAACACCCTTGTGTTTCACTGCTTCCCTTGAGCTGCCTTCTGCAATGCTGACATCCCGTTCAGTATCCAGAAAATACAAGAAGGTATGCAGCTTAGGCCCTGAGAAAGGGACACTATAAATCTCAGTTGCGACAGGATCTAAAGCTTCTTGAGCACCAGGACCCAGTGGCAGTAACAGGCAGTGGGTGATCTCATGACTGCCAAGTAGAATCAGGAAAAAATAGAGGACATAATCACAGTAGATGAAAGAAGACGACCTTGCTCTCAAGCCTCAGGACAACTGTGGGGGTTTGGGGAGAGTGACACTAACCACCTCATTACAGAGGATCTGAAACAGATCTTAGTTGGGAGTGCATGATAAAGCTTTTTGCTCATGAGTTATCTGTGCCCTAAGGTGTCATGGTTTGGGCCAGACTGGCCACCAAGGCAACTATCAGATGCTCTCCCCCACCTCTCTCTTCGAAGAGAGGCAGGAGAGAAAAAGACAGACTTAAGAGTTTAGAAAGAACTAAACTACTTTAATGAAATATTAATAAAATACAAAGGAAATAATGAAATATATATACAAAACTGTATCAAGCTCCCAGGATGACAATCACATCACCAGCAGGCGCTGGGGAAGTCTCAGACTGGACTCAGTGACAGACAGGAACTGGATTCTGGGTCTGGATTCAGCATCAGGATCAAAAGCAGATGAACAGGCAGAGTCTTCCTTGGATGCTGGCCACTGAAGAAAAGAGGGCTGACCCTTTGAGCCCTCAGCTTTTATACTGAGCATGAGGCAGACGAGATGGAATACCCTGTTGGTCAGTTTTGGGTCACCTGTCCTATCTACTCCTCCCCGCAGGTGTGACCCCTCTACACTTTTCCACTTCCGACCCTCCAACCAGGCAAGTAACAAAGTTGGCTGGCCTTGGGTGTTACAGCAATAAGTATAAGCAAGAGCCTCTCTGTGTACCATTCCTTGGCATCAGCTATAAACATGGGTCTTATCACCCAGAGTGAACAGTTTTCAGCACAACATGCTGTTAATTTCAGCAGTTAGAAGAGGCCTAACTAAAAAGTAAAGTTACTGAACAAAATTGGTCCTGTTTTACCTCAAACCAGGACATAAGGACGCTACACAGGAGAATTTGGAGGATACCTTAAGCATACTCCTCCTATCCTGCAGAAAATACCTTCAAGGATGCATACAGGGATATACCATCAGCCTGCTCTTCACCCCAGCTAGCATCAGCAACCCCCTTGCACTTCTCCTTCTGACTTCAAAGGCATACCGCTTTTCTGTACACATCTTTAGGGTGGCCAGGGAGTGAGGCTTGCAGTAGAAATAAGTTAGGAAAATTATATGTATACATATGTATGTATTTGAGAGAGAGCGAGAACGGGCTTGCTCTCTTCAGCAGCAGCACTTTGTGCAGCAGCATTGTGGGTTCTCCTCCTGCTGTCCTGGCAAGAACAGAATATAGCTTTGAAAGAGTCCACATTACTTGTGACAAAGCAGTTTGCAGCAGATCAGTGCCCACACCTTCAGGGACATGCAATGGCCAACAGGCTTGCTTTTCTCTCCTTCACAGATTCCTTTGACCAAGACCCACAGTGCTCATCTCACACCCTTTCAGCAAATAAAGAATAAGTCTTCAGGGAATAAAGGATAAGACTAAACATTTGCACTCATCTGTTTCTGTTAAGCTACAGGTATAGCTCCCTGCTGCTGTGGTGGCCTTTCCGTAAAGCTATCTACTTGCAAGCACATGCTTTATTTTGTTATTCACTTTGAGTGTGGGAAAGAATAAAGATGTTGGCAGCAGGAGACATTGCACTATGTGGTCCTAGGAGCCTCCATGAGATCACCACACAGCTGGACCTCTAAGTGCTCTCTGCATGTGAGGGAGGGAGTACTGAGAGGTAAGCAGGCACAGTCCTCCTATGAACAGTGTTTCAGCCAGAAGGTCACCCATAAAACCTAGAGCCAGCCAAACATAGCACAGCTGAGGAGGTGAGGACTCCCAGAAAGTTACTCCATGTGTCTTGCTCCTCAGACAAAAGAAGCCCACATGCCTGGATGTCAGTTAATTCAGGATGTCCTTCTGGAACAGCTGCTGCAGGCACAGAATTAAGTTCACTCCTCTCCTTCCCTCCCACTGTGCCAAACAGTGCTCCCAGGTGGGGATCAGGCTTGAGTGACAGGCACCACCATGCCTCTTGGAAATGGCACAAGGAAGAATAGGGTGATGTACAAAGTCTTAAGTGGGCAACAGTGCAGGAGGCAAAAACACATTGCCTGAAACATCCACCTGACTCAATTTCTGTATGATACCGGAGAAGACATGTGAAGGCACAGTGCCTGAAAAAATGAGTATTATTCTGCTTGATGCAGTATTTCAAACCCGCATTCCGTGACAGACTGTAACCACACACGGGGCAATTTGTTTCTCCCCAGTGCTCAGAGGCTCTATACTATTCTATACCAGGAGGCAGCAGACACCTTGACACAAGTCCATCTCCCCCTTGGGATCGCACTTATAATTTCTCAGGTGCTTAGTTTTGTAACCTTGGTGATGATGACCAAGAAGATAGCAGGAGATGGATGTAAAATTCATACAAGATCAAGAATCTCTGTGCTAAGCTATGCTTGACTTCCCAGTAATTTCTCCTCCTGCAGAGTAAGAGCTAGCATTTGTGCTCTTTGGCACTGCCATGAAGCCTTTAGCTTTCTTCTTTTGATGACTTTCTCCTCCTTCCTTTACCAGTAAGGGGGACAAATATATTCCATCTAGGAAGGCAGCTTTTACAAGCTCTGACACTTCTACACACAGGACAAAGGCGCACTCCAAAATAGGATTTGAATAAATCAATAGCAGAACAGTGTTACCATAATGCTGGCTGAGAGAAAAAAAAATAGTATCAGCAGCAAGAATTAATGAGAACAACACAGAATATACAGGTTTACTTTTTTCCCTTCATCCTGAAGATAGCAACAGGTATTTTCTGTTTAAAATATTCTTCTATGCTAATTACATATAATTTTGACAGCAGACTACCTGTTTTAAGACAATGAATGAAAGTTGTGCTTATATTGAAGCTTTTTTTAAAACTACTCAGGTTTATACTTAAACATAACTGGAAAAATTAAGTCAAGACTCTCCGATTTATTTCTTCAAGAGATTACAGTTTGACATTTGCATGATTTCAAATAATTTTACTGTCTGAAGACAACAGCAGAACCAAGGCAACCAATAAGGCATATTTTCCCATTTAGTATTAAATGCTAATTAGATAAGTAAGGCTCTTATGGATGAACTCCAAATAGCAATAGTTTATCATAAACGAGTCTTAATTCCTTTTAGATTAGATAATAACAGATATTTCTTAACGTAGTATCTGAAGTTATGGAAGGGAATTCCTAAAAAAATGTTTTCCTCTAAGTGGATATAAAAAGCTGCCTGCATATCTAGAGTTTAAGACTATCTTGATGTTTTCCATTCCTGCTCCTTTCTCTCCTGACAGCAATAACACAAAAATGACAAAACCCAGCTCTTTAATACATCTCAATGAAGAACTGAAATGCATATACACCTTACCAGTAAACATGAAGATCCTACAGAAAATAGTTCTCTAATCTGAAACCCACTGTAGCGCCATCAGAACAAGAGTTACAAAAAAAAAAAAGGACTAAATGTTCCTTGTGAACATCACACAGTTTAAAAATACTGGTTTTATGTTACTATGCTCAGCCCTGCAGAGTCAGAGTTGAACAACTGTGCTTTAATTATTTTTATGGTTCATAAATCCAACACTGACCAATTCCCAGTTGTAGTTTGTTAAGAGATAATTGCAGAACGAATAGCTTGATTTTTAGAACCAATTACGCAATCACAATACACAGATCCACTTCCCCCTTTATTTTTTTAAAAATCAATCACTCAAGATAATGTTATAGCAAAGTGAAAATAAGCATTTGAGAAAGCTGATGAATACTAGGGAGGCCTATCTCAACTGGGCAGATGATACTCATGGTGAATAAGGTACAAGGAAGTGCATGTTGAGGACTAACAAGCTGCTGAAGCACTTTTGAGTTTTAAATTGGAATTGAGGGGGAAGAAGCAGGGTATCAGAGCAACAACAGTAGTGTTATTTCATACTAGGTATTTAAAAGCTAGTATATTCAGCGACAAAAATCTGAGAACAGAATGGAATTAAAACCACCTATTTGGCTTCCACCTGGAAAACTTCAGTTTTAATCATCAGACCGAAAAGCAGGAGAAAAGTGAGCTCAGATAGTTTGAGCAGAGGCCCAAAATAACTTCAGCAGTTCTTCACTTTATGAATACTCTGTTTTAGAGAGGAATGAAGTATGCAATAAAATGATGCAGAACATAACAGAATGGAGACAGAAAGGTAAAATAAGCTCCTGTTGCTAACTCATAGCTAGCTATAAAGAAGTGAAAGATTACACAAAGATCATATAGAAAGCACTGCATCAGTTTTTACACAATCCATAAGCAAACTACTACCAGAAATTATTTAAGAATTTAGGATTCAGGAGTGTTTCTATGGATAAGGAAAAACATTTACAGTTGTATCAGTGACAAAAAAGTATATATAGTTTTAAAACATTAACCTACCAATGATCCGTTTCAGGCTTAACGCCCAATTTTCTTCATAACCTGATTTAAAAAGCATCTAATAAAAGAATTTAGAAATAGCATATTCTTTAGTGCCTTCACTAGTATACAGGCTGCTGCTCACAGCAGTCCACAGAAATGTGTTCAGTAGCAGGTAGAAATAAAGTAGAAAAAAGATAATGCTCAACACTTAGTAACTTAAAGAGAATTCAATCATGGATGAGATGACACTGAGTGCAACAAAATGCTTGAATAGAAAATTGAGTTAGTTTTTTTTATCCCCTTAAGGATTCTGTTAAACTGTTAATTCTGTTAACTGTTAAAACACATTTTAGCAGATAACTTTTAAGGAGTATTCAGGAGATTTTATTTTTTATTTCAGAAACTTAAAAGGTATAATTTAAATGCCTCTTCAAATTTCTATCCATTTGATATTAAAGCAAGTGTTAAAAAGGTCACAGCAGTTTGTTTTGAAGGATTTTTCATATAAGAGCTCTGCTGCCACCACAAGGCTACAGAAGATGAGACAATCTAAAACTTCTAAAAATTAAGCCTTCGAAAAGGTTAAGCACATAACATGAACGCATGCAGTAGCATACAGCAGAACTGGCATGCATGTGGCTTTTGATGTTTTGCATTATCTATTTAAAAGGTTTTACTAATGCACTCAGAACAGCTGCATCAGTAATACCTACCAATTTTTCTCATAGACATGCAGTACATCTCCATTCTCAAATTAAATATTTTAGTAGTATCTTAGAGTGCTTTATTCAACAAATTTGGGTACTACTCCTCCAGAGCAACAGGCTACCTTCATATTATCGATGCGTGGAATACGAAATACTGACTTTGAAGTCCATCAGGGCCCAAGACCACATACTATCCATAACGCTACTGTGCAAATTCACACAATATTCCACTTGGAGATGAGTAGGTTCTCCAAACCATGGCGTCCAAGCATTGGAAACAAGAATTAGTAGGTGCAGGTGGCATGTTAAGAGATAAAGAGATATAAGTAAACTGGGCCACATCTCTTGGCTCTTGTTTGCTACCAGTCACCCACTGTTTCATATAATTCTGTGGTCTATGGTTAACACATACCTACCACAATTACTAATGTACACTAACAAGTAACTTGACTGTGTGGGCATACTGTTGATAAACAAGCACAATTGCATATTTTCCATCTCAAAAGCATACGTAGCCTGGAATCTAAGCACTTGAACACTAATCAAGCTTCAAAACATATAGGAAGGCATACATGGAGCTTCACAGGTGACAGTCAAAGATCTGAAAGAACACCTGATAGAGTGGTTGTCAGGAACCCTGGCTCTGACCAAGACCCACCTTTCCCCTGTTTATTAGTCCTTTCAAAGAGCACACTTAGAATGGATGAAGAGTATCTTCAAAGAACACACTCACTCCAGATGCTAGTTATCATCGAAGTACAATCTGTATCCCAAGCAAAAACACTGTTTGGGCAATAGTGCTTGCAGCTTACCAACATCCCCAATGACTATTTCTCCTCTTTTTTTTTTAAAGCTCCTTTTGTAGCAGAGGCACAGTGTAACAATGGTGTTTCTACAGAGGAACAATTTGGAAGTTAGGACCAACGTGTGGTACTTATTTTTTCTGATGACACTTCAAATCACATTAAGTGACAACAATGAGAAGTGAGAGAACACTTACTGAAACTGCACATTTATTCAAAATGGAGACTGTGAAGATAAAAAGTAAGAAATGAAAACTTCACAGTTTGGGGTGTTTGTTGTTTTGGGTTTTTTTTAAAGCTATAAAACATGAGTTTGCAATTGTGGTTCTTCAATGCCCATAGGGAAAAAAAATCCAAGGGGGATGCTGGATTTTATTTTTTTCTTTTTAAAGTTACTACTATCTCCTTTTCCCTTGTTCAATCTTTCAACACCCATAGACAAAGTTCCTGGGTTTTTTTTGTTTGGGATTGTGGAGGTTTTTTTCCCTTCTAACTTACTGAAGGTGAAAACACCCTAAAATGCTTCATAATATTCAGTAACTTTAGTCATCCGGGATCTCAACTACCAGGAGTTTAATCTATGAAATTAATTACATGCAATTAGCAAACTGATGCAAGAATAAAATGAAAGACTAATACATATCCTATCTTCAGTGATGATGGAAGAAGTTAAGTACACATAATGTCAACAGTTATTCCCAGTCACAGTCTTAACATGTGGCCATATTTTAATCTCTACAAGAAAGATCCCATGAGCAAAGCTAGGAGAGCAGATAAAAATATATGTACATTCTTGTCTAGTTGCAGTATTGGTGTACTAATTTTCTAGAGGCTGAAGCTTAAAACTTGTAGTTCAAAAACTGTCTCTGGGAATGAAATACAGGGACAGGAACAGAACCAGTTAACTTAATTACACAGTCAGTGTCTTGATTTAACCTAATACGAAAACAGAAACACAAGGGCAAGCCAAAATCATACTAGCTGATAAAAAAAATTGGGACAGAGCATTTAGGGAAACCCACAAAACAACATACACACTGATTCTACTTCACTTTCCAGAAAGTCATCAAGAGATTTTACAGATGAAGAAAGTCACAGATCTCATTCATAGTGCCAAAAAAGAAATTAAATATTAGATAGAACTCATTGTCAATTTGCCTTTTGAAAAGAAACAAACATCTGACGTGTACCCTTTAACTACCTAATGCAGCTAACATTCTTTAATAACCAATTCTGGCAGGATTCCTGGTAAAAGCAAAAGGGAGATTATTGCTCAGTGCTCTGCAAGACTCTTCTGGCAGCAAGGTCATGTAACAGTAAATGAACAACCAACCACTTGCCTTAGCAAGACAAGAGCAGTCACTGCACTGAAGCACATGTCCTTTGTGACAATCTCCCGAAGAGTTTTTCATACAAGCACCATGACTCTGAATTCGTTAACACTGCCCTGCTGTGGCAGAACCAACTTCTGAAGACATTCTGCAAACAGAGTGGCACAGCTACCAGCAATTTTGAAGAGGCCAGATTTCACTTACATTTGGGTAAAATGACAGTTGACACAAGGTTAAAGGGAAGAGGCAGTTAGTTCCCGACTAGAGTGACTAAAACAGTCTAGAGTGCCCTGCGTTATGCAATACCTAGGTGCAGATGCACTGATCCCCCTTTGAACACTTGGGATGAAACAGAATTCGAGACAGTGCAGTAACTACACCCTGATTCCGTTCCATATATTGTTTCTCCCAAGTGCATCTTGCCTTTCACTTTTCCAAGTTCCTCTACTCAGGGGAGCGGGGGCACAGGAAGATGGGGACTGACTATTGATTTATCAGGAATGTCAATACAATGGAAACTATAAGGGTTATGGATTACTGTTATTCCTGCTCTTGTATTTGTTGTCTGGGTAAACAAAGCAGATCAATCTTACCAAGCATGGTTTCTCAGGGTCACCTGTAGTCATACCATTCTACAAAACCTTTTGTCAGTCAAAACAGTATTTGTGCAGCTATGCTAAAACTAGCAAATATTTCTAGGATCAGTTAGGAGTGTACTTGTTTCAATATTGCCACCAACACTTGTTGAAAGACAAAAAAGTCAGTTGTTTCTAGAGCAAACCACATTATCTGTCTCTTTCCAAGTCCATACAAGTATTTTAAAAGATATATCTAGTTCTATGTATGTATCTAAAAGGAAATAGTACCTTTAATGTTCTAGTTGGAGCCCAGCCAGTGCCATCAATTGAATGTTCTCTCAATAAACTGGAAAAGAGACACACATATTATACAGTGCAACTTCTAGTTAAAACAACCTTTGTCAGAATCTTCTCAGAAAACATTAACAACTTAGCAAGTAATTGCAACACAAGAATTACCTTTTGTACTGTATCTAGGTACTGGGATTTTGAAGCACAAAAATGGGTGTCTTCCTTCTACATAGTGCCATTACAGACCTCGCGATCTGAGCTCAACCTTTGTCAAAAAATTGAATTATTTTAACCTAGCTAAATAAGCGTGACAGAAATCCTTGTAAGACAGTGTCGATGTTGAACCCCTATTTTCCCCTGTGCACACAGACACATGTGCTCCAGTTTAGAACGCGTTCATCTCTGTTGAAGAGGCAGGCTTGCAGAATGACCCATCTCACCATATCTGGCACAATTCAACCCAAAAAAGGGCATTTTTGGTGGGATATATAATTAGCAAGAAAGAGGGTTATCATCCTCTCTTCTGTGAAAGGACTTTGGCCTCTTAGAGGCAGGGATAGGAAAGTGAAATAGTTTGGGTTTCTCTGCTCAGGGAGGTTCTACAACAGCCATAACATATGAGCAGATGTATCTCAAGCCTCCAGGGACACAGCGCAGGAAAGTCTAGCAGCAGAGTCTTACAGTAGGTGAGCTATATTGCACGCAGAATATTTTAAGGCTTTACCTACAAATTAAACAGTATACAAACCCAACTGGAAATCACTATGAAGACTACCCTGGGCAAGAGAGATTGCTTACAGGAGGAAAAAGTTCCTTATAAACTATAATACATGCTACTGAGTTTTAATATAAACACATATGAATATTAATATAAATAATTAAGATACGGACTTTCCTATATACACACATACTGTATAGGAATTTTATGTGACCTGCATATTATGCTACATATTAAGTCCAGTGAAACTGTTGACCTATTAACAAGTTGAAAACATTAAGGTATATTCAGTTAGCTAGGCATTCCTGAACCTTTCAGGTCAAAACATCAGCTGTTATGAGAAGTAAAAATATAGGAGACTAGAACATAATTGAGAAATGAACTGAAGTCTTGCTCGTATTTGTGAAAGCAAAAGTAGTAATCTGAATGACAAAGTCTGGAAAACTCCTTGAAGCATCGTTTCACAACTGCATCTTCCTCTGTTAAGAAACAATCTAAAACTGAAAATTCATAGAGCAAAGTAGCAAAGCACAAAAATTCATTAGCGCCAGCAGCTTCTACTACTGAAATGACAGAGTTAAAGTGAAATAGTCTTAAACTACTAGGTTTTACCAACTTCCAGGATGACATGTACTAAGTAATTTTTAAATTACAGTAGATGACTGGACCATATAGGCTATCCATAGAGTTATTTATTGAATGTGCCAAGTTTTTAGTCCAAGGAAATATACTACAACTAGCATTACTCCTTGTTCAATGTAGAGAGGCTAGGAACAGATGATCATACTGGATAAGACTATTCCATCTTAACTGTGCTGCTAATCTCATTTCTGTACCTTTAAAAAGATAAAATACGCCATTACCACTACTGCAGCTCAAAACTAATTTCAAGAACACTAAAAATAGCATCTTGTGGCTATGATTTTTGTTCATATTACAAAAATAAAAGCAAAAATGTTGCTGAACAGGCAAGAGCCAGGATTTTCAGGGTTTTGAGCAAATAATGGACTTTTTAGCTTGCTTTGTCTGTTCCTCACAGAATTATACTACAGTACTCCCCTTGCCTCTTCACATACCTCATTGTTAACTTAAGGGCAAGAAATAAACTAACACACAAAAAAAGCACAAAAATATCCACTGATAGAGGTCAAAGTGCCTAACCATATCAGCTAAGCCTCATTAACACCCCTCCAGCTTCCCAAAGCCTCAGAGCTCTTGGCACATCTCCAGCTGATGACATCAGTAGCCAGAACTTGAGGAGACACTCATACCTCTCATAGAGCTCTGGCAGAAAAGCAATGAAGACAGACAAGTGTACCTTTGCCTAATATTTCTCATTTGCTGATATAATTCATTTTTAGAGCAACACCCTTCTTTCTTCCTACAGATTTGGAATGATCGCTAGGCCCCTAACCAAAACCTTCTCCAAGCATAGAGTGTCTAGAGAAATGGCATCTCGTACTCTCCACAGGGATGACCTAGATATAACTGCCAGATGTTCTGGAGGTCTGAGCAGTGATCTACTCTCGGAGCATTATACACACAAACAGCAGAACACCTAAATGAGTAGAAACACACAAAATACATCATGAACTAGTTTAGTGGATGAACATGCATCTGCATGCAGCTTCTGTTCAAAGATCCACGGGTCCTGCCGCCATAGAGGAGCTGGGCTACTATGAAGTTCTCAGATGGCATAACCAGCAAAATTTTTCTCCCCTACTTGATGCTTTAAGAGGCTACCTTTGACAAGCTGCCAGATATACCACAAAAGCCACCTGTTCTACCAGGGTTTCAGGACACCTGATGGGCAGGAAAACCTGTTTATTTGAAGTGACTATACTAAAATTGGCAGGAGTGCCAGAAAGCTCATCTAGTATTATTTAGATTGAATAAACATTCAGAAGCTTCCCTTGTGATGCTTGAGAATGAATTTGCAAAATTAAAGTGAGGGGTACCAACTGTACAACTTCTGCAGCATTTCACATTACTAAAGCTGGCGAGTGAGTGCATGCCTTGGGGAAGACGCAGCAGGGCTGACTAGAGGGGGAGTGCTGTGGCATGAGGAGTTTGTCAGGCAAGAAACTTCACCAGGAATGGGGAAGGACAGTAAAACACTATTTTCATTTGCTTTGTCTTCAAAGTTGTAGTAGGATCTGAGAAAAGCCAAGCAGGTCATTAGTCATGGAGGTACTGGAACTGATGACCAAGCCTTAACATCTGGTGTTTGTATCTAGGGAGACCTCCCAGAACATCATTTCAAATCCTTATACCTGAGTTCCTATGTGAAGATTGTAAAAAATGCTATTTTTGAAGTTATAGTAACCAAAACAGCCACCGATGTGACCAGTCAGCCACTCAGCTTTCGTTTCCACAAACATCTTCGCATTCTGTGAGTAGTTCCTGCATGGAGAAAAGTTTTGAGGATTTTTTTTCTTTTTAAATACACAGCATCCCAAAGAGACCTTGCAAAAACATCTACTGAACTGGGAACTTCATGGCTCTAGCAAGCTTAAAACTTTCTGAAAGTCCAGCTGACATGATTTACAGTTTAAATCACTAAGAATTACTGTAATGGGGAGAGAGTCCAGGAGAAAAGTCTGCTTTATGTAAAGATCTCAGATGAACACATTTATCAACATAAATGTCAGTTCCAACAAAACTTTTGCCTTCCCTTTACCAACAGAAAGTACCAGTCAAGGTAAGTTTGAATTGAAAATCCACTTCAGAAACTCTCCATTGACAGTGACACATTATAGGGGTTATTCTATTGGCCATCTCCCACTGCCCACCTCCCTGCTCAACCCAGCTTCACCAGTACAACCATTCTGGAGGCCATGCTATAGACTGGATAAGCAGAGCAAGCAGTGTAGATAGTAAAGAGATTTTTGTTTCTGCATTACCACAGCTGAGGAGACTAGGAACAGCACTGAGAAACAGAAACAAGCAATCAACTTAAATCAGCTTTTATAGCTGGAGAAATTGCAACACTGAGCTACACTAGATGATACAATTAATCAGTCTTCAAACATTTCTCCATTCAGCAGCCTTTAATATTACAACATGAAGCATCCAAATCTTAACTATCAACACCTACTGAAGCAAGACACATCCAACAACACTGACCACCTCACCATGTAGCAGTAAAGCAGTGGAATTTGAGTGACTAAACTATTCTAAAAGCTTATGTGGTGAAGGAGAAAAACACACCTCAGATAGAGATCACATCAATGGCAGGGGGGACATAGTCAGTGACATGCATTACACATTGTCAAGGAAGTAGTGAAGTGGTGTAGGTAGTAAGCAAGCATATCCTCTCTAGGTATTTTGATGTCTTCTATCCACATGTGCAGTGGAGGTAATATCCACAAGTATGGTCCAGACCTAATTAATACGGTCCATTATTAATACAGTCTGGAGTAACTGCAATCCATAAAGCACAGAGAAACAACACTTTTCCTGCCCAAAACTTATACTTGACCACAAGCTTAATCATTTGGTATGTTTTAATCAGGGATTATTATCAAACCAACACACACCATAGTGTGAGGTATATTTAGTAATAGACAGTTGGGGAAAATACTGATAAAGAATTTTTTTCTGCTTTTAAAAATAACTGAAGCTATTTTAATATAAAGACTCTTGTGTAAGTTGATTGCAGGTACTATATATAGAACGCATTCTCCATTATAACAGGCATAAAGCAATCTAAGTTATTTTAGTTTTTCCATCTAAACGGTAAGACATTTCAAAGGTTTGATATGTTAAAGTATCTGACAGTCAAATAAAGCTGATGTTACAGTGCAGATGCTGAAAAAATGACTTCATTAAGTAGAATTATGATGTTCCAACCCTATGTTCATCTTTCATAATTAAAACCATTTAAAGACAAGAAACCATGAAATAGCCTCAGAATGTGAAGAGGCTTTATTTAACCTCAGAAGATGTAGCATTGTAGTCAGAGCTTAAACTTTTAGCTATTGTTTGGTGTCTAGTATTTCTTGTTCCCTGGTACCAGACAGCTCACTTACTCATTCCTCTACTTACACTATTTGACTCAAAGCATCTAAGCTTCCTCCACTGACTAAGCTGCAAGGACTCCAGTGGAATTTAAACTGTCAAAACATGATCCTTAAATCAGTCTCCCTACTGTCAAGTGACAAGTTCAGCTGTGTAAAACAACTGCCCTAGGACGCACTGAGAAACACTACAGGGCTGGCAAATTTGCTAAAAGTAGCAATATGTATTTGCCAAAACAGCCTTCCTGTATCACCAGCATACAGCTCCAAACAACTGTAGACAACCAGATTTTTAGGTAATCAGAGAAGATTTAGTACATTTTTCCACCACTTTTAAATCCTCCAATCCCAAAGTGAGGTAAAGTCTATGGACACTACCCATTGCTGCCTGTACTCCTGCTGCAGTAGTCTGGCACTAACAAGCACCAGGAACGTATTACAGCCTGCCCAGACTGGTTTCTATAGCTCTCTGATGATATGAGCTTCTCAGAAGCATGAAGCAGACCACTGTGGCTAAAAGGACTGACATTCAGCTCTTCAGCTGTTATCTGCTGACGAACCTGACCTGCCTATGAAGTGACAGGTTAATCTGTGAAAACTTCATTTTCACCAGGACCTTGAACACAACATTAAAATTATTTTTAAATCTAGAGGAAAATTTTAGTTGGTTTTTTTTCTAAGCACTAATTTGCTACACATGGTGGCAATTGTTTTGGATTTTCAGAACAGCTTTCAATCTCACTTATTTTCATTTCTTCTGCTTCATCTCATTGTTTTTGTTTTTTGGATTTTTTTTTTATAAGTCCCATTAACTTGAAAAATAACAGTAATGCTTCTCACTTCTGTTTATGTTTGGTTTCTGGTCAATTTCATCATCAGGTACTCATGATGAAACACAGAAATTAGAGTTTCAGAAACTGATTTTGCAGAGGAAACATTTACTATCAAGCAAAACCACCCAGCAACATAATCCTCTCACTTTGATAAAGTGAGAGCTTTTGAGCTTCATATTTTGACTTAGACTACTGCAACTCCGTTTTAACTGACATGTGCCTTATAGTGGATATTAAATGTTAAAATAAACAAATGGCAAATATAGAATAGTTACTGTCAAAGTTTAAGGAACACTTTTTCCTTCCTTTTCGCAATATAAATGGTTTTCAAGCACTTACCACATTCAGGCATTAAAACAAGTAAAGCCTTAAGCCCTCGCAGGCTCTCAGGGCCTGAGGACTATTCATCTACGGAGGGAGGAAAAAACCAACTACGCTTTGTTTAAGTTGGCATTTACATTTTTACCCTAAGTAGAACAAACCGTTAAGTCTTAACCTGAAGAGTTAAGACTCAGAGCTCTACATGGTCTCTAACACACAGCAAGAACAATACTTTCTGTAGTTCTATGTTCCTAAGGTTCACGTGCCATTGATTTGCAGAATCTGTTGAAAAAGATACTGGCATCAAAATTATATACAATGTTTTATCACACAGAAAAACCTCCAAGGTTAAAAAACAGAATGCTGTTGCTACCTTAGGCAGATTTCTCCCGTCTCTGTAATGTTCGGATGCCAGATTCTTGTCAAGCATTTTACCTTTGGAGGCTGCCAGGAGAAAAAACAAATTGCAACGTTATCCTTTAAACTAAAACTGTATCACTGTTACAAGTCACACAACGGAAAAAGGCAAATGTATTTGATATTCACAGCATACATTTGTATGTTTAAGGTACCAATAATATAACCTACAGGAGTTACACCAGCTTTCCCCACCCTTTTAGCTTCTCTGAACTCTTTACGGAAGTTAGGCTGGTATTAGGCTTTTTCTTAGAAAAACAACTTTAAAGAAATCTAAAAAAATTTACTCTCCTATTCTGTTTACTTCAGGGGAAAGAAAACATTCTATGTCACTCAGTTTCTTAACGCTTAACCAGTAAGACAACAATTTAAACCAGAAAACTACTAAGTGTTTTCCCCCAAGGCTTATCTGAGTCAGGGGTTTGTTAAGAAACAGCAGAGGATGCAAAGATAACTACATCAAAAGAACAGCTTCTTTTAAATGCAGACCTTCCTGTTCACAATTGAATAGGAAGTATCACAAGAATTATCAAGAAAGCGCATCATAACTGAACTTAAGACACTAACATAAAAAGCCACCAAACTTATCTTCAGGCAAAATCACCAGATTTCTGAATTCCATAGTGGGTTTTGAAATACAGATTCTTAAAATACAGTCTCATTTGCTCTAGTTTTGTGAAGTAAATAACGCATAGGTCAAAAATTCCGGTAGCTTAGCAACAGCATGTCGTTTCATCCATGCTCTCCAAATTACAATTTGTAGCTTTCAATCAAGCAGATTATTTCTTATAGTAAGTGTACTGGAATACATCAGCACAGACCAGTACCTTTCATAACTTCAATTAAATCATGTACTATAGCAGTGAAGCTATTTTCCTCCACTGCTTCCCATGAAGTCTTCAGTCAAGAGACAAAATAGCTCGAACAGCTGTATTTGCATAGCGGCATGATGTGTTTTGTCGCATCACTTTGTTCTCAACTTCCCAATTACCTTTTTAGTAAAATCTTTTTTTTTTTTTAAACTAAGACTCCTTGGAGAAGACAAAAGAAAATATGCATGGTACTGAACTACCAGTAACATACCATCCAGCACTAAAAGAAGAAACACCTATCACCACAACACATCTGCCATTTATAATGTAGACATTGACTTCTCTCCATTCTTATTTCATGTTTGTTCAGTAACTCAAGGGATACAGATTGCCCCAGTGCTGGATCACAGCATTACTGAAAATTAAGTGGCATGCAGAAAATAGTCTCAAACTTTTTACCTTCAAAACAAATGTTCTTCTAAGAAGTTTTCTAACAGCACAGCTTTTCATTAGCTACACCTTCATGTTGTTTTGAAAGATTATGTCTAGTTCTCAAGGGAAAGCAGCAGCATTTATTCCATGCTGGCAGATCAAGATAAAAGAGTAAACTTCTACCATATGCACCTTCAAACAGGGAATACATTCATGAGTAGAAAAAAATGAGCTTTACACAAACAAATCTTTAAAAAAAACCACAATCCCCAAATCCTCACAGTCAGAGTGAATTAACTGATGTCTACTTTTTTGTATCATGGAAACAAAAGAATTCCTTTATCCTTTCAAAGTGTTTATCGCTAAAAATTAGAAAAACCCTCTCCTGACAGGTTTTCTCTTTCTGTCTGTCTTCCTCTGTTAGACAGGACAACTGCAGCACTACCATAAAATTTATCTTTAGACAAAACTACTCCTTCAAGCTTGTTTCAAGTCATCTTTGAGTCTTCCTTAGATCAATAAATCCACACAACATTTCCTCGAGATGTTTCACTTGAATACCTCCAACCATCTCCAGGCGGTACATCTGACACTTTGCACAACAAAGCTTACAAAATCCACTTATTTCACTGCTCAAACTCAACCTTCACCTCAGATACTGAAAGCTGTAGAGGTAGATCCAACCTCAGTTGGGGGTCACAACAGTGAACAAATTGATTTTCTCCTCCATTTCTAAGCAGTCACTTATCTTTCAGGATGTCTCATTAGTTTTGATAATGGAAATCGTCTGGCTTTCATGTCCATTCTCAGTTCAACATATAGGTGAAGACATGTAGATGGTACAAGAAAGTGTTGCAAGCATTTGAGAACTACACACATACTGACTTCAGTTTTGGTAGAAGTTTTACAAAACAAGCTTCAGATAAAGTTTGTCTCATTATTAGCTGCATTTTTAAAGAATCTCTCCCCTTCATTATTGTCAGTAAACGAGGACTGAATATAAAGTGCTAATCAATAAATGAACATAATTAACGATTTCAGAACTCAATCCATTTGACATTCCAACATGACAAGTGTACTAGTAAAGATAAGTTTTATTTGTCCTGTAACTGCAGTTTTTAGCTTCACCTTTTCCTTAGAGTTTTCTCTAGACCCTATAGTCCCAACCCATTCTTGTAAACTGCCCTGCAACTATGACTCCAGTTTTTTCCTTTACAGTTTCTACAAAACATAATTCCTCAAAAGAGGCATTAACAGGAATACAGATTCCAGAGACTGAGCTACAAACTAGCCCTAAGGTATTTCTTGTCACTCTACCCTACCAGTTCCTGAAGAATGTCTTGAAATCAGCAGAAACTGAACACCAAACACAGCTAATCACACAGTACAGAGAAATGAGTCCTAGAAAACAAAGCCACACTGCCCTGTGCTTTGGATGAAATGGATCACCCAGCTCAATAAGTGGTAGAGAAGCTGCCTTACAGTAGAGTGGGCCTTGACACAAGAACTGCCCGTGGCACGCGCTTCAAGTCCCCAAGCTTCCTTGTACCACCTCAAAATTTCCATATGGAGCGATGATGGAACATGAGCCCAGTTTCCATTTCATTGGTTGCAAGCCAAGACCTGTATAAGGTAGGGTCACCAAATCATAGAATCAAAATCGCTTAGGTTGGAAAAGACC
>VYXH01001388.1:204934-249230 GCA_013397275.1 Burhinus bistriatus | reverse complement strand
TTCGAATCTAGTTTAAAGCTTTCCATAGAACTGTTTTAATATTTTAGTCACTCTTCTCTGAACCCCAATAGTGAGAATGGCTGATAAACCATCAGTGGTATGGGCCACTATTTTGACATCATCAAATATTTATTAACTGCTGCAAGAAGTGGTAATAAAATGTGTAAAAACTTTGGTCGTTTATACAGAAAGATATTTTTTGTACAATTTGCCCTTTTGCAGAATTATTTGACACTATTCATCATCAAATAGACATGTTTTGTTTTGTTTTTTTTTTTTTTTTTTTAAAGGAAAGAATACTCTNTTGTTTTTTTTTTTTTTTTTACAGGAAAGAATACTCTTGTTTTGGTTTGGTTTGTTTTTTTCTTCTGTCTATAAAATCATAATGGTTACAATTTTGCTTTTAAGACTGTAGAGATTGTCCTGCTACTGAGGTCAATTTCACTTGTCTGAAATCACCGGCATCATGATAAACACGTCTTTTAAAGATAGTTAATATATCTGCTGCCATGCAGTATAACAGTTTATTCACATTAAATTACATACTTTTGTCAGTATCTCAGCCACTTCATTGTCAGACAGCTCAAATAAGAAAACTATTTATTCTCTTCTCTCCTTACTTCAGTTCCTGACAGCCTCATTCTTATTACCTGAAAAGATGAAGTAGGAAGGTGCTTTTCCAATGGTCTGGTTAGACGGGTACAAAGAAATTATCAGGCTTCAACTTGGCAACGTCCTTATCTGATGTAACAGCACACTCCATTCTCTGCTGTTGGACCAACAAAGCAAATAATTTTTTGTAGGGTTTCTGTCTCTTGAGACTTGCTTTTGCTTTTTGAAGTGCAGGTCTAATTCTGAAGCTGATGATTGGGTCCTTCAGCAAAGGCCCTTTTGCAGAGTTTGAATGGATCTCATACTGGTGCCATGCAGATGGCAAGAATTTTGACCTACCTGCCCCCAAATATTTGAATCCCTGTTGCGTACAGAAATTAGAATCAAACACATATTACTTATGAATGATATAATGAAATGAACAGCCTCTCATTTCTATGGCAAATAATACTCTCTCTCATTCTCAATCTAAATCAAACTGCAGAGTTACTAATAAAAATAAGTCATGACTCACAAAGTTAAGTTCTTTTGCATTAATCTTAAACTCTTTAGGAGTTATTGGAGTCTCACATCATTAAAACTAATGTCAGTGGTATAGTCTGCAGTAACTATTAAATTTACAGCTGGAAGATAAGACTCATATAAAAGAAACATTACTTTATAACCATACTAAAGACAAAAATATGTAAATACTGTTTACATTGCACAGTTGAGGCAGGTAATGGTTTACAGGGAAAGCCTTCATGCTGTAGGAAATCCATTCTGTAAATTGTAACTTTTTTTGTCACATTATTTTGTCAAATAATTCTGCAAGAGGTCTAATTATATAAAAAATATCTTTCTATGTAGACTTCCAATGTTTTTACTCATTTTATTATCACTTCTTGCACCAGTTAATAAATACTGCGTACACTTATTTAACAGTGTACAGCATATTTAACTGTGTTCTACTGGACTGATCTGAATAAAATGGAACCAAATTACACTAAGTGTGAAATCTGTCCCAGTTCCATCACCCAAGTACAGGTAACAAGGTACTGTCCATTAATTTACTGTAGCTCAGAGATTATGTCAGTCTAAGGAAGGCAAAAAATCCATTCAGAAACATACTGAGGTTACCATCTGAACTGCACTGTAGGAACGGTTGCCTGAGAATCTTTCAGACCTGTTAGATCCACAGCATGCATAATTATTCTCTCAGTACAGTAACTAAAAAGGCATTTTTACTGAGGAGAAAAAAAAAAGAAAAAGAGAAAAAAAGAGATATCTTTTCTAATAGAGTAAGACTCAGCAAAGGGTTTTACTCCAGTTCTTGACATATGTCCCACCTCCCTTCAGGTCTGTGTGCTGGAGTCCGCATGGGCTGACTGGGAGCTACTGCTCCAAGGATTTCTCACCTGCCTCTGAATATGGTCCCTCTTTTGGCCCTCGTAACTCATGGAAGTCCTAAGAGGAGATGGTGAAAGGAAGCAGCCTTACTTTTACGTGAATTGCAACGTCTCAACAGCCAGTGGGCAGTGGTTGGGCTGTTAAACCTATAAATTATAGATGAGTTCATATGCCTTGTGGTCACTGTCCCAGAAATCTGAGGCTGGATTTAATTTCCTCAGGCTCTTTCATGAAATATTTTGTAATTTTTTTTTTTTTTCATTCCAGTGGAATATTTATGAAAACACACTATTTGTTTAAATCAATATTAATCAGAAATTAATCTGAATTTGTGAGGCTTAGTGATGATTTTTCAGATGACTAGCACAGTACCTATTCTATATACGTAAAAAGTATAATCAACTTGGGTGTTTTTTAAGGAAAAGTCTTAATATTTCATAGTAGAATATTTAAACCAACATTCAGTTTTTCATTTTGAGACCCAAATCCTTCAAATGCACACACACACACACACAAAAATATTCATAAAAAATTCTGAATATGCTCTGAGTGTATTTAAAAAAAACACTGAACACTGAAAGTGAAATTACATACTTCAGATTAAACAAAAGCTTTTGTTTAATTTGAACCCTTTTGATTAGAAAAAATAAATTCTTTTCAGTCAACTCAAAAAACCCCCCAGGATTAGTTTTTAAGGGGACCTTGAAGTAGAAAATGGATTTAAGCTAAAATAAGAAAACCATAAGTTTTCTTTCACATAGGTTAGATGTTACTTAGTAAACTAGGGTTTTAAGTTTTGCTCTAGAAGCAAAAAAGGAAATATAATCTTCTAGATAACTACCTTTCAGTTGTTATCTAATGGTTAATACAATCATCATACTGTAAATCACTAGCATATTTTTTTTTCCTTATAAATGTATATAAGCATCATTTGAAATTAATACTACAGGCTTGACAAAATGTTTATCTTACATCCATATGTTCAGTCTAGGGAAAAAATCTCTTAAAAGATTTGATTCAATTTAAATATACAATAGGGACTAGTTATTTTTTAATGAATCTGATGATGTTAAGCAAGTGAAGAAGCAAATAAACAAACTCCTTTAAAGAAGCCTTTATGTTATATCAACATTGGGATGACTAGAAAATCTACCATCTTAAAACAATTCCTCTGCCTTTTATAGCTTTGTCACTGTTGAAAAAGAAACATCTACTAAAATGACAACGATCTATTGAGGATGGCTGCACAAAGCAGCATATCATTGGCAAAGGCATTTAGGAAAAGATAAGAAAATTGTCTTTCCATTTAACTTTCCTCTTTGAGGCCAGATCATTACTATTATTCTTTAAATTTTGGGAGGGGAGTTGAATTGCTGACTTTTACTGGAAAGCTGCCATTATTACAATCCCTGGTTTAAAAAAAAAAATCAGGATAGATAATCTTATTTCTGTTTGTAGAACTCCTATTTGATTGTTTTATTTTAAATATACATGTGCACTTTTAGGAGCTCATCACCAGTTTAACCATATTTACTTCACCTCTCATAAAACTGGGCATATTCATATTTTCCAATACAAAACTCACTACCAAAATTATGAGTCTTAAGTTTTTGAAACAGGTGTTAAATTACTGTGGAAAAAAATGTCCTTTCAGGTGAAATGGGGCTAAGCTTACTTAGAAATATGGTAGAATACATGGTAGGTTATACATTGAATTTTCGTAGTTGTTATCCTCTGTAACTATGGACTCAGGTATATAAATGTCTTGTATATAAATATATGACATCATTTTCCCATGTTTAAAAGCTGAATGTGTCTATCAATTAAAGTTTCAAAATGATGTTTAAGGTCTCTTGGCTAGTCATAGATGTAGACACTGAAACGTCCCAGAAGAACCTAAAATTTCAGCATAGGTCACAAAGTTAACTGCTGTTATATTACTTTTACTTCTACGTGAAGATTGTGATCAAGGAAAAAGTACAAGAAGGAGTCCAATGCCGTATTTGGCTTTGTAAGTCCCTTCAGAAAGCTGATAGTTAAAAAAAATCCTACTTTTTTTCTGATTCTTTGTCTCATAAATCATATAAATGAACTTTAATTTGGCTCACTAGGGCAGTACTTGCTCCAAAATGTGATAAAACTCAGAATGATTTTGTAATAAGTGAATTAAATATTTCATTAGATATTTTAAAGGAATCCATAAAACTTTTCTAAGATTAGCTAGACTTATGTATATATAAAGTCATATACATTTGCTTAAGCTAAAGAGAAATAGGAAGTATCCTGGATTTCACTGCTCGCTATAAAAATAGTCAAGGAAGATATTTTGTTTGCTTTGTTAATAGGAATAAGGAACTCAGAGCTCTATAAAAGACAATTTTTTTTTTTATTTCTAAAGTAAATTTTTAGACTGCTTAGAAATTAAGACAGAAGGGAATGAGCAGTTATTCAAAGCATTAATTGTCTCAATCTATTCATTAATGGAAAGTTGCATTAGGAAAAAACAAACTTTGAAGAGCTAAAGGACATGGAAAAATACAAACCATACAGAATTGCATTTCCCTGAGCTCAGAGGAAGCTAAAAGTACAGAGTGCATGGAGCAATGGCAGTGTTTGGTACTAGTTGACAATGACATGCAGAGTATCCTAAGCAATAGTGTTTATCTCACAGAGCATCTGAAATATTCATAGATTCCAACAGTAGAATAAATTTATTGTCTGGTATAAGAGATATAAAAGGTTGATAAACTGCTTTTCTGACCTTGGAGAACTTTGTTGGCACATTAAGGGACTTTGATACATAGCAAGGTGCAGACACTCACTATGATTTGTTAGGTGCATTCTGCTGGGACTGCACTATCAGTTGAATTGAAAACAAAAAACATCTCTCGAGAAAGCAGCGTGAAGAAAACCAAAACAGCTGATTCTCTCCCACTGTCCCTGTGGTAACAGCAAAAAAAAAATGTGCAAGGGGGAAAAATGCTGAATAACTTTTTGTTTGTTTGTTTGTTTGTTTGTTTTTTGTTTGTTCGTTTGTTTGTTTGTTTGTTTGTTTTAAACTACTAACATCTGGAGAGGGGGAAATGGAATATAACATTCTCTTTGTTTTTTCTGCTTTCTATGTACTTTCTACTCTGGTACGAATGCATCTGACCCATTCTGCTTTGCTCACCAAGTCTTGCTCTGTATTGCACGCTGGGGTTCCAATGAACGACAGCAGGGCCTCAGAGTCTAGACCTAAGATCCTACCAGGCAGGGAAGCAAGGAATTGGTTCTCTGCTATACTACAAATGCCCTTCAAATCTGGAGAAGGGGAAAAATTTGGTGGAGGAAAAAAATGTAGCATGACTCAAAGGTTTCTTTCAAGGGATAAGGAGAAAGAGTGGCATTAATTACAGGCAGCACAGGTCGTTTCAGGGCATTCAACTTAATATCTTCTATCTCTACGGATTTAGTCGACCACCTTAGTATCAGAATATTTGCATTCCCTTGTAGCTGGATAGGCCAATATAGCTTACAGGAGTGGTTAAATTACCTGTTTTTCTCAGCCTTGGGGACTGAAGAGTTGTAACTGCAGAGGCAGTGGCATCAGCACATAGGGCCTCCAGAGATCAGCAGTTTGCCTCACAAAACTGCCATCTGTAACTCTGAATAATTAAATATAACTGATAATCAATCAGAAGCATATGGTTAGCATAACAGAAATTAAACTGTCGCTGAAGTCAGGGAAAAAGCTGCTTCACTGAGGGTTAAGAAGATTGGATTTTGGTTACCTGCACACTATATTGCATGTGAATAAAAAGAGGATTTTAGTTTCCAGTATAAGTAGTCTATTAATCCTGATAAATGCGACCATCTTTCCTACAGAAACATTTAACATGAGTTTAGTGCTTTTACCTCATTCTAATACTCCTGTCATAAAATAGCACAAAAATAATGTAGCATCCTAACAGAAAACCACAGGGCCATCTTGTATAGGCTATTGAGAACGACTTATTATTTCAGCTTGAAAACATCAAGAAAAACATAAGAAGGTTAAGGGCTGAACTGTGATCACCTAACTCAACCAAATGAAAGCAAAAGCAGGCAAAATGATCCTGCTTCTACAGCTTGTAAGAAACTGGTTGGGTAAAAATGAGCAAGGCAGTGCTGATTCCTTTAAAACAATATATTTTAAATAAGCAGCAGTCGTTGGCAAAACAAAGGACCAGGTTGTAATAACTTGTTCTTAAAGTTCGCTAAAATGCACATATGAAGTCCTGTAGGTTTTTATTGTCTAGCTTGGGAGATTCACCATGACGAGCACAGGAATTTGTTATCTAAGCTACATATATCAATGTGGGTGGTGGGGAAATTTAAAGTCCTACACTGATTCCAAGACACAGCAAACGACAAACAGTAGTTACCACAAACCAGGAGGAAAAGAATTGCTACCGAGGACCACAGTCCCTTCCTTTACAAGGAATTGCTTGTAGTACTAGCAGCCGTTGGCAACTCCTGGCACACCTGTATTTGATGCCACCTACTTATGAAGATACGGTTTTGTCCACATCCTCCTTCCATCTTCTTGCTTTCTCTAGGAAGAGCCTACTTCGGTTGAGAGAAGCCACTTGAACTTTCAGCCCCCAACTGTTACGCCCTATGGGAGCCCACAGTCCAAATCACACTATTATTCTAGAAAGTGGGACAGGTACATAGCTGGAAAATTAGGTTAGCCCTAGAAGCAACTAATAAGGACCAGTATGTTATTTATGTATGTAAATACAAACACATACACCACCCCCACCTCCCCACCCCCATCCCACTACATAAAATGGGGAGTTATTCCTTTTGAGGAGTTCATAGGCACAGCCCTAGTAATACTGCAAGCGACTGAAAATGCCAAAGGGCTAGTTATGTATGCCTCTGACAATGAATAATCAGCAAGGGATTGACAGTAAGCATAGGTAATTTTGATTGAATAGTTTCTCTAGGTTCACATGCACAATTCAGAAGCACATTATACTTGTTTAATGAACATGAGTAGAGTAATAGAGATCATTCATTATTTCACTACATTAATTGAAGCAGTATTGTTACTTTTCATCTTTCTTTAATTCTGCCATTGTCTGACCCAGCTTTATATTGTTGATATATTTAATACTCTGTGAACTGTTTCGTGTTGACTCTTTGATGTATTATAAAAAATTCAATACAATTTCATTAAGAACAGGACTGAAGTGGGATAAACAGTAACTCCAGTTCTAGTGCTATCTATATTTTAATTTTCAGTGTAAAATGTTCTGCCTGACCTTTTAGAAAGCTCTATTACATTAAACTAGGATGCTCTATTTCAATCGGGCTATGTTCATATTGGCATTTCTAATAAACCTTGGAAAAGGAAAATATTTATAATTTAAGCTTGTCCATCACCAGATTCATGCAGTAATTGCAGACATTTTATGGAAAAGAATATGTATCTTTCAAGTAAAAGCAAGAAAAATGGCTTGCGTAACTTCACAGCCTTTCATGAGGTAAAATGAATAGTATTTTTGAGCCATTAAGACCTTGTCTAGGTTTCTTTCTTTCTCTGACACTTTTGGTTCCAAACCTGAATTTTGGTGGCTACTGGGATAGTATTTGAATTTGCTCATTTATTCATTTTTGAATAGTCCCGAGTCCTGTCTTTGCTTTAGCTGAAAAGACTGATGGCATGTTAACACTTCTAAGGTTATTTGTTCTTAAGTACATCTTCTAGGTTATATGTCATAATGACAAGCAGCCAGCATTGTAGGTGCCAGAAACATTACAGCCCTGTAGCAGGGTTACAGTTCATAGACTAAATCAGCTCAGAAGATGTATGGGTGGTCCAATGATTGCTGAGTGCTCAGTCCAGGAGTTTAAAAGAGAGAATCAATGAGCCGCAACTGTGTAAAATAGGGGTCAAATATGTACAGCTGAGGCTCCACATATATCAGATAGGGCCATGTTTTATCTTCTGGTGTCTAACATTTGTTACTGAAATGTGGCTCAGAAACACTCTATTAAAAGTAGATTGGTATTAATTAATTCAGATTACTACCTGGTCTAGAAGGCAGGAGGATAGCAGTACAGCTTTGAGCCACCTTCAGCGTATTGCTGTCTGTCTCAAAATCTAAGTATCAACTCAAAATTGCCAAAAAGATATTCAATCGAAGCTCTCTGCTCCACTGACTGCCCTTTGGTTTTGTATCAGTGAATTTCTTGCCGGCACAATCCGCTCCTCCTGTCATGGCTTCCTTGCTTTTTCATCTGCATGACTTTCTACCCTGTGTTCCACTGGACTGTTGAACCTACTTCAGGTCTTTATAACTATTTCTGGATTGATAAATAATATTCTTTCTATGTTCTTGATTCAGTTGCTTTGACATGAAAAGAAGCCTTGTACTGACTTAGCGAGACAAAACCCCAAATTCAGGTGGACCATTGAGAATTCCCAGAGCTTCATCAGCTCAGCAAATCTAGTTTACTTCCAACACGGGAGAGAAGAAGTTTGGAGAAACACAAATGTCAGTTCAAACCATTAAATCCTTTAATGAGAACACTCTGATGGCTGTTCTTTTTATTCGTACACGTCTATAAGGATTCTTACAGTGACCCCCTGTGGGCTTCCATCCTCCACTTCTGGAGCAACCTAAACTGCTGCAGCATCCTTAACACTGAGTTGCTACTTTCCCTACCCTAGATTGGACATAGTTTCACAGACAAATTTGATCTCAGACCTACTTTCAACATACAGAAGCCTTAGCCCATATCATTAATACATTTTTGAGGGACAATATAGATTTCCTTTGCAATGGGTCTACTGGGGTGGGTGGTGGTGGAAAGGGTGCTTTAAGGATGCAGAACAACTACAATGAGAAAGCTTGAGCACGTTTGATCCTCCCATTCATGGAACGAGGACTGTTACTGCTGGAGGGTACTAAGATTGATAAGAACAATAGTAAAGGTAGATAATATAATTTTGGAAAGGATTTTATTTAATCTAGTAAGAAAATTGGTTATGGCCAATAATGCTATTGCAGGTAGCTCAGAATTAGGAAGGAGGAACGCACAGAAAACAGGATTGCTGAGAAGGGAGTGCAGGTTACTTAATTGATTTTAAGAAGGGCCTGGGTAATTTAATGAAAATAACTATGATTACAATATGGTTACTGTAAGAGGGACTAGATGCTCAAGTCTTCTAGCTCTATTTTTAAATGATTTGTTAAAAGAGAAGCTATCTTCATCGGCATATGAAAGAAAATTTTAGATTTAGTTTCCTCTTCTTTCGTTTATAAACAAGTTTTATAATTAGTTAAAACCAGAATACTACGTAAGTGGAATAATTTTTGTTCTGTTTTGTTTTCAGAAAAAATCCAATAAATCAAATGTACTGCAATGTGAAGCAATACAAGTGAGAGTAGCAGAATATGGCCTTATCCTATCCCCTAAAAAATTGTAAAAAAATTGCAAAAAAACTCCCTCATTATTAAGAATAACAGTTGCTATATAAGTCTTCAGCAGACTGTTTTGAGAGTGTCCATCTCGCTTTCATTGTCAGTATTAATACTCTGCTCAGTGCTTAAAAGCTGTACTACTATTTATAACACTGGAATGTGTAGTAGTAAATGTACCTTTTCACCCATAGTTAATCCTACCTGTTTTAGAGTGAGGACTTCGTTCAACTGGATCTGAAAAGTAATTTGGAGGTCTTTGAGACAGATTTTACTTTTGCTATGGGCCTTAAGGGTTAAGAAAACAAGTGGATGTATAATAATTCTGCCATTAGAATCTTTTATAACTCATTTTGTTACTTTAGCTCCTAATGACATTTTATTAATATGTAGCTTTCAGCATGACATAGAAAACCATTATGCATTTTAGCTTGGGGTAAACAATCTTTCAGATAAAAAAAAAAAAAAGCAAGCTTTTTTATTAAGCCAAAAAAGACAGCCAAACAGGTCCCCAAATGTCAATTTCCTTACGTTATTTCAATGAGATTATGTCTGCCAGGAAAGAAGAATGAAGTATTCTATAAAGTGACCGGGGGATCAGGTTTTGACCCTTAAAAAAATGCTTTTCCTTCTGCTGGTATGTCTCAAAAATTTAATCTGCTGCATGAAGTCTTTGTGAGAAATATTTCATTAGTGAAAGATGAATCTTAAATGCTTAGTGAGGTTTTCAGGCACTGTTCCTATTCGATAAATGGGTCTTGGGATAGAGCTGGTTCGATTCACCACATGTAGCTAATTGTTGAATAGTTAACCACTGAGACTAAGCCAATCATTTAGCTTCCCTCTGTAGCAAATCAAGATAGAAAGATATTCGTTCCAGAGAACAGTTTATTTTCACTATTCTAAATACCTGTTTGGGGATAATGAGCTTCTGGAAGTGCTTTCCTCTATTTCTCAGTAGACTAGAAGAAGCCCAGATCTAAATTAGTCAATTCAGGTCAGATGCCTGACAAGATGGCTGACAGTAGATGAAACTATCCCAGAAAAAACAAAGCCAAGAGTTTGTAAGGTGTGCAATTCCCAGGAAAAATCAATAGTTGACAATAGGATGAAAGAACCTATGATAGTTTCTGGACCACAGAGCCCTGCCTAGAACAGCAGTGAAAGTATAAGGGTGGTTAAGGAAATTAAAATGGAACTCTTCAGACCAGAACTGTCAATCTGATAGCCGTGCCATTTTCTCTGTAGACTTTGTAATAGAAATCATACAGCTCTATATGGGGAAAAAGAATTACAGTATAGCAATTATTTTTTTCACTTGATTAGGAAAGAGATCTTTTGAAAGCCTGTATCAAAAGCTAGACCGTTCTCCAGAAAACCATCTGAATACATCACAGCATTTAAAAGAATGTACCTGAAGGTCAGTGTGTCTGTGTTCTTTTCCTGAGTATGGACCACAATGGGATCCATTTGAATTAACCCTAATAATGGGCTGTACTTGTGTACAAGATACTAAAAGCAGTGCACAAAAGATGCACTCAAAAGAAAACCTACCTAGGAAAAGATTAGATACACCAAACCATAATATTTTCCTTACAGCAAATAACGCAAATACAGGTGATTAAATAAGAGAACCAAATGTTGTTAATTTCTTTCACTTGTTAAAGAGAATCCACCATTTCTTCTTTTAACTGTAGCAGCCTTGTTGTACTGTTAGCTTTTAGCAGTTACTCAGTCCTGTTCCCAGCTGAATCAATTATTTCAGCATGGGAACAGGACTGAACCCAGCTGCTTAAATTCCTCTCATTTTCACTTGATCTTAACTCTCACAAATTTCCACTATTGCAATTTAGAAGCACCCAATTGATTAAAATATTTTGAGCTGGATCTTTGATAAGGACCTTGGAATCTGGCTCAAGGATATTGAAGCTTAATGCAAGGCATTCAGCCCAACAGGCCTAGGAGTTAAACAAGAGAGTCAAACTAATTTTCGTGCAAACTAACAAATGAAAGGGATTCTTTTCAGATCCCAAGCAAAGATACTAATTTAAAAAGTCTACTTTTCTGATAACTTACAGAACACACTGAACTCGTTGGAATCTTTGCTTTCCCAGCCTCTGAAAATTAAATTGCTATTACTCAGTTTAAATATCAAATCACATTTTATGCTTAGCAGAAGTTAGAACTTGATCACAACAGCTCCTTTAATATAAAAGACATCAGAAAGAGTCACTAGCTCCTATACTCTAAAATGCTTTATAACACAGTTCAATTTAAATAATTCAGATTCAGTGCTTTAGCTAAAGATTAAGTTTTATGGGACAAAGAAATTTCTTTATGCATATGAATAGGAGTGAGTAAAGATTACTGAACTCTGCATTTCTTTCTACAATGGCCCTAAAAATCCATATCAGGGCTATAAACGTGATTTTTGGTTATGCACATTTAAGGTGGAATTCACATTTCTGACTGGTAAGAATGTAGTTAGTGCGGTTGTGTCAAAGTCCCTCCATCTTGGGCACCTCGGCAGGTCCAGGGACCCTGTCCTTCTCAGAAGGATCGCGCCAGTAAATTCACATAAATCCTTTGTCTGTGCTTCAGTGCACAGCTTCTGTGTGAGCTGCATTTTGCAGAACACAGCAAACCCGAACAGTCCTGTACAACATCAGTTCCTTGGAATCCCCCAATATCCTCTGCTGCAATTACTTCATTTACAAATGTATGTTTCGGTATAACAGTAAACATGTATGTTCTCATGCAGACTTAAAGAAATGATAATAGAGGTAACAGCTAGGCAGGTATTCACAAAAACACACAACAAAGTGAAGGAAATAAGCTACTCTGAAGACAAGGGATTAAGGAATCACTAGCGTAGTGTCCCAAGAGGGATCCATAGAGGTATCACTGCTACTCATTTTCTGAAGCTGAAGGGACAAGTAATTCCTAATGCCTCTATTGACTGCCATCTAGGGGCCCTAAGAATTTTATAGTGTGTATCTTTTGTGCCATCAGCTGTATTATTTTGTGTGTAGGGAATATAAACAGGAAATTTTCCTTTTCTGTCATCTTAATGGTCAGCAGATGTCTAAAGCAGAAGCCTTGTAATTGTAAAGCTAATCCTGGGTAATAAATAAAAAGAAGAAACTGGAACACTTAATTAGAGTTTTCTCTTTCTTTGTAACCTGTGTACAAAGTAAAACTATAACATAAATGTGAATAGTATCACCCATGACTTTACACAGTAAATTTGTATTATTCGGGCATTAACAATCAAAGAAAAGGGTGGCTTTTCCCAAGCTCTGAGCACTCTCAGCTCCCTCTGACTTGGCCACAAATTCTGGGTAATTTCTACTTCAGAAAATCATGTCTCGTGTTTTGTTCTTTTGGTGTAGTTTTCATTCGCTGGGCTGTGAACCACCACAGCACTCACTCATCCAAAGAAAAATAGGTTTGGTTATCATTTTACCCTTTTCACGTTAATGACAGCAAACTTTTTTTGAGAAGATCCTGGGCTCGTCTGGAAAACTAGTAATATTGTCACTTGTTTTCTGAAGATCATTGCGTACAAACTATCACAGCTCACTGAGTTACTCCAGGAAAAATTTCCCTACACAATAAGAGGCTGCACAGTGCTGTCAGTTTTAGTCAAGGTCAGAGGAATTGTTTTAGTTTTTTGTCTTCTGTGTAATATATACATGTCCACTTACATACTTATGTATCCTGCATGTAGTTTTCTTTCTCTCAAGGAAGGGTTTGTCTATCTGTTACGAGCTATGAACGTCAAGTTAGCAACAAATGATGGAAGTTACACTTTAAAAATGGGAACTTAAAAACGTCAGAATAGCCTTCTGTGTGCATTCAGAGAGTCTAAATGTCTTTGACACTGTACCATTATTTTTATATAAACTATCTAGCCTTACAATGCTGAAAGCCTTGTTAGATCTAATTGTCTGACCTCTTTTTCTTTTTTTTCCTTTTTTTTTTTTTTTTTAGACAGTATACAGGATTTAATTTTAATTGGTTGTTACATTGTAATTCTGCTGTGGCCACCCAGAGATCTTTGTAAATAACATGTTACATCACAATGTTGTTCTCATTTTAGTCAGTAAATGCAATTTTAATGGAGGCAGCTTATTTATTTTATCTTATTTTGAGGGAAAATTAAATGGA
The DNA here is from genome assembly GCA_013397275.1 of Burhinus bistriatus. Taxonomy (NCBI): domain Eukaryota; kingdom Metazoa; phylum Chordata; class Aves; order Charadriiformes; family Burhinidae; genus Burhinus; species Burhinus bistriatus. The sequence goes on along the minus strand of VYXH01001388.1, from coordinate 235,605 downwards.
AAAAAAGCAAAGAAAACAGTGATGACTTTTAAAAGATCTCATTAAAAAATAAGCATCTTCTATTCTACCCACCTCTGTAGCATAGAAGACAATGTATTTTAAACAAAAGACTTATCCTGACTTCAAGTCCTTCTTTTCCTGACCAATCAATGCCCCCAAACATGGGGCTCGGATATACCAAAAAATTCAATCAAGACCTATGCATGCCTTAAATATCACTGTATTGATAAATACATTCTGGGAAAAAAGAATGACTTTCCTCTTATGGCTGTCTGCTTTGATCCAGACAGAGAGCGATGGAGGGAGAAGACAAAAATGATACCTTCACTATTCCCAGAATTAGTGCAGCCCAAAAAATATTGAGCTTAATTCTGTTACTTTCTATCATTTACCTTGAAGCATGCAAACCCACATTAGAACCAACGGAGCAGTTCATGGAGTAAAAAATTCACTGTGAGTGAGAATGACAGAATCTGGCTCTCAGAATGAAGTGAATAGTTATACGTAGGGCTGCACAAGAGATAATGCACTGCTTGAAGCCTTTCTTCAGTGATGGTACAGGTGCCAAGTGATACAGGAAATTTTCGGTGAGAGAGGATGGAATGAGGATTGTGTAATTTTAGGGCACATGACAGTACAGGGATTCTGTACCCCAAATGTCTTATGATGTGAATACATACACCAGAATAAAAAGAAATCAGTCACATTTTTTAATAATTTCTGAGTGACTGCTAACTTTGTTACATGGTCTCAGACTAATGCCTAAAGTCAGCTATTTTCCTACAACAGTTGCAATATCAAGAAAGAGCAACCTTTCTGTAAGGTATTAGAGTGGAACAAAAAATGATTATGCCCTAGAAGGGCTACAACTTCTTATGTTGATTTAAGTGAGACACCGAAGTTTCCATCTTCAGTTTTCTACCTGTAAAATGAAACTAATCCTACTTTTTTATAACACCTCATTCCCTGCCTGACTTTTCAAGAAGAGGAGCTATTCCATATTATGTACCTGTACCTGAGCGAGTGAAACTCCTACCTGGAGTACGTAAACGCTACTGTAACAAGTGTGGTAATCTTAAAACATTGCTCGGTGTAAAGGTCACTCAAGAGAGCACAAAACTAAACCAGAAAAAACATCAGGATACCTCTGCTTCACTTACTTCTATGGGCAGGAGGTACCTTTAGGTGCATGGATAGCTATCAAAACAGTGCTTGTTTTCCCTTACTAAACATATCTGTGACCAAAATCATAATTCTTTTGTCATGCCTGATAAGCTACTCTGTGTGTGTACGTGGAGGAGGGGAGGATTACTACTCAATGCAAAATTTAATCATTCAGACTAAGTGAAAATGTAGGGCTCATCGTCTGGCGAGTTGGGCAAGCAACAAATGGCCCCTCCCTTGAGGACCTGCTGACGAGCTACACTATGTTTGCTTTTCTGGGCCATTTCACTTAAATAAAACTTTAAGCAGGTGATTTAGTTCCTTAAGTGAGTCTCAGAGAGAGATTATTCTGGCAGGTGGTCCTCGTTGCCAGCATGCTTGATTGGTACAGTAAACCTATTCACTTATATTCGTGGATAACTTTCCAGTTTCAGCCTCCCTAGAGTACTGCTCTTTCAAGCACCACTTTTACACCCTCTTATGTAGATGAAATTCAAGCTGGCTAGGACTCCTTTTGCATTCTTGTATTTAATTTTGACTGCACTGTAAATATGTGAATAGAATCCTACCTAATGATGAAGGCAAATATGCTACTCTCAGCTGCCTTAAGGGTTCTTCACCATCAACAAAAGGCAGCAGATGGGCCTGTTTGCTTGTTTGTTTTAAAGAGAGGGAGAAAGGAGAAGAGGTTTTGTGATATTTTAACCTGCATAGTGTGGGGCATTTTGGGCACAGAGGTCTGAGTAAAGATTGCCTCAGGCTTCTGCCCGCAAAAACTGCTTGTGCTTGTGTAAGGAAATATTTCCATGTGTGAATTTTTTCTTTTTGAACAGGAAATATTTCCAGATGATTCCTTGCACTGTTCCTCAGCCAATGTTTCAAATATTTTGAGAAATGTCTTGTCTGTGGATTGCTAAGCCCTTAAAGCCTCTGATCCATTCTGTGTTTGCCAAAGCTGTTTGCTTCAGGTCAGCGCTCTCTGGACCATAGTTATAATAAAAAAAACCAATCTCTTTGAGACACCAAGGTGTGATTCACCTTGAGAGAGGAATAAAAGAGTTAAAACTCAGACATGTGATTGAGTGCACTGGACTAAGTAGTGCTGCCCAAGGGCTGTCATAGACTGGGTTCTACTCTGGGCTCTACTTCTTGCTTGCTGTTTTTTGGTATATATAGTGATATTCATATTCATTTCCCCAGCATAAAGAAATTCATTGGGATTTACTCTCAGCTAAACTGTAGATCTACTACAGGTTTTTTTGTTGATGCAGCAGATGCTTGGAGAAAAATAAAATGTTATTACTCTGACAATGAAAATACTGGCTGGTCTATATTATGCTATTTAATATATCTTATCTTGATACTGGATGTACTCAAATATAGGATCACTTTTTTTGTCTGATGTACTCCTTTTTCTCCCACAGTCATGTCCACTATCAAAGGTCAAAGGCTAAACAGGCAGTAACAGCAAAATAGCGGTACCTATCTGTCTGCCTAACCTCTAAATGTGTACTTAACTCACAGACAGATTTTAAAGGAACTTAAGGGAATTAGATACCTCAACTTAGTTGTTATTTGTCTGCCATTTTTCACCACCATTTTTGCACAGAATCTCCATGATTATAATGTAGATTTTCTGTCTGAAGTTAAGTCTCACTTGATATGCCATGGTGTACAAAGACCTATGGGAAACTACAAATCAAAGCAAAACTCCCATGTGCTAGAGCCAGTAAATGCTCTCACATCTCTTCCTCTATAAAAATGTCACCCTCATATTCATTATCCATTCTTTTTCTTACTGCCATGTGAAAGACAGGGAGATTTCTTCCCTGTCCAGGGGTGGTCAGGAGGCCTTGAGCCTAGAGATCAAATATAGGAAAGGAGGGAGAACTGATAAAAACGAGGGAAGAGAGAGGAAAACCATGAGATCCGCACCAAAAAAATTGAGTTTATTTCTGCAAAAACATTTATTTTTACATTTATTTAATTGAGAAAAAAGGTTTTGTGATAAAAAGAGAGCTTTATAGAGTTTTCTTCTTATTAAAAAACAGGGATAATTTTCACTGGGGTGCATAATTTTATATCTAAAAGAAAGAATTTCGGTTGAAACCAACTTCTACATTGCAAAGAATTTTGATATAAAATTTTCTGTCAGTAACAAATCATAGATACATTGTATCCTGTACTTTCTGCTTCAACTTTATTCCCATATGGTAAAATATCGACTGTCATTATTGTAGCTGATTTCTCAGTGAGTGACTTGCCCAGTGTCAGACAGGAAACATGGGGTAGAGCCGGCAAGAGAAGGCATTTTCCCAGTCCCAAGTTTGGTAAGTTTATTTTTTTCTCCCTAATTTTATTGGCTGCATTTCTATTGCCAATCCTCTCCTGGCTCAGTTCTTCTTTAAATGAAGAACAATTGTAACCTCAGATATCTTTGCCCACACTCCACCAAAAGCCTTCACAATTACTATTTTCAACAGACTAAAAACCCGTTTCCTGCTTAGCTACAAATGAAAGCAGAATGTTACTTGTCATAAGATAGGCAAAACATCTGAAGAATAGGCTGTTCTCCGGTTGTCAGGGTAAGATGCTTTTGTTTCTGCCTTTCTTCCATTTCTCCTTATTTAGACCTCATGTACATAACCATCCAAGCAGAAGATGGAATGGTTATTTGTGAGAGAATTGAAAGAAAGGCATGAGGCTACCATAGGAAAGCAGGGTTCAATGATTCCACTTAGACTAGAATATCAGAGAGAAACAGCGGTCACCAAAACAAAATCCTCAGCAGTGGTGTGATCTTCTATAAGCTGTGACAAAGCTAGAAGTAATAGCTGTGACAGTAAGGAGAGGGAGGAGGCCAACGCTTGCTCACAGTAGCCTCCTCATGCATCACTGTCAAGCAGCCAGTAGAGGAAAAGCAGCAAATCCTCACTGTGAAATTGTTTCCCAGATTCAAGCAGCGGCAGCAGCAATGCAGTCTGCTGCTCTTGTAGAAAAGGTGTCAGCGAAGGGAACAAAGGTAGCCCCATGAAAATAACTGCTTGCTGAACCCATTTAAACAATATCCGTGCAATGTTAGTAAAAAAGCTGCACAGCATAAAGATGGAAGAGAAGTATATTAAGCGAGGGTGGAGGTGAGGCATGAGAGAGAGAGTAAGACAGTGTTTGGAAAAGAAAACCCTTCAGTTAAATTTTCTTGTCTGATTGCATTGCCCTTGCAGGGAGTGGTGCCAGGCGCTTTTCAGCACGCACTGCAAGCCGGTGAGAAACAGACCTCAGGAGGGGTCCCCGTCTGTTGTTAGGGACCAGACTATGATCTGCACATTAAATGAGAAACTGTAAAAAGCTGACCAGCCTAACTCATAAAAATAATCAACAGTTAGAATACCGTGAAAAATATTTCTGCCGGGCTGCGTTAGAACTGCCTGTTCACAATGCTCTGGACCTCCTGCGCAAGCGAGGATGGGGAAAGTCAGCACCAGCCCTGGGCTCCCCATAAAGAACATAGGGACTGGCAGGTCTGTGTGGGTTTCTGTCTTCTTCAGGCCTGATGGCAGAGGCTATTAAAAGTCGGATACATGAGTTTGCAGTGTCATAGAAAATGACATAGTGAATCAACTTAAACTTATCTATGCAAAAAACGGTTTTCCCTAACTTATATAGGCCCTGACTGCCTTGTAATTAGCAATTTAGAAATGGGGACTTGTTCTGAACCTGCCTCATCTGACCAGTATCCAGCAATTCTGACTCTAAGAATAAAGAAGGATGTGATCCGGTATGGTTTCCTGGGCATATTGAGGTGGCTAACATCTTTGAAATGAGCAAGGCAGACTGTTTAGTCCGTCTCAGCATGTCTCAGCTATATAAAAGGATCGTTCACTCCACGACACTGTAGGTTTTAATTTGATTTTATAGTTTATTGCTATTTATCACTATTCAGTCACCACAACTGCAATGTATACAAATAAAGGCAAGCACTTAAAACATCGGCTCAAATAGAATCACTAACGCTATGCATTTTTTATTGCCATGTATTTAATACTGGCTTCCAATAAATAACTATTGCTAATAATAAAAGTAGAACTGTAATTGAAGTAAATGTCATTCCCACTGAAATATAAATGATGTGTTTATGAAAAGACTATGCTGTCCTATGGGACAAATTATTATATACAGTAGGCTAGAGAATAAGAATGTAAGCTCCATGGGGGGAAAAGTGGCAGGATGCCTGCAAATTTAAAAAGTATGAAATTGCAAAATTTGGCCAGAATTTGCTATTAATATATTTATTGTGCTAGTGCTTCTTTAAATGTTCTTTCTTTTCATAGCTTACCTCTATATGCTCAGCCCACCTGCTGAATAGTGCTATTTTTGTTTCTTTTGTTTCTTGTGTTTGGAAGACCCTGAGAGTTAAGCTCATGAAAGCTCCTGCTCACTCCTTCAACAAATTAGTAAACTCACTGGTTCTAAAGTAAAAATTTCATTATGTTCTCTTACTTTCATAAACATACTTCCAGATGAGCAATCTATTCCGAAACAAATACCACATCCAGATTTATAAACCTGCAATTTTAAACTTAATTTCTTCCATCAATGTTTAAACTGACTCTGATAGACTCTCATGACAAAATATTAGAGTAATCTGACTAGGAGAAATCCTGCTCTTGCCTTTGTGGGACAGGTTATTAATTTGTTGTGCTGTGTGTCTTCTTCTCAAGAGTATTTGTCCCAGCTGGAGTAGCACTTCAGATTTTGGCTGGGTTATTCATTCTGCCAAATAGCTGTAAAACCCTGACACTAATGAGGTTTAAATACCTTTACGTACACTTTATATACCTGAAAGAATCAAGCTGCAACTACACTTCACACATTTGTAAATATACATTCTTATTATCAAGAATGACAATGATTTTCCCAAACATGAATCCAAAGAGCAAATCTCTTTTTGATTTTATATGTCTGAAAAGAGAATAACCATGAACAGAAATGAAATTTACAGTAATAATTAATTTGAATAAACCCTTTAACATTCTTTTAAAAAATATAATAATAAAAATCTTAAAAAATTAAACTATTATCCATGTAGTTGGAGGAGAATGAAATGGAAGAAAAAGTAGAAGTATGTTTAAAATGCAATAATTGTACATGTTGTGAACTAAAATAGTTATATTTTTATCATGACTATAAAGGGTGAGGTTTTTTTCCATTTTGTTTTCTATGGTGGAAGATGTCAGGAGTGAACAAGGTCTTATATGTTCATTAATACGGTCTTTATTGGATATTCCTAAAAGCACAGTTGGACTGTGAGTTAAAAATATTTTCATTCAAAATATTAAGAAATACAGAAGTACACAGCACTCAGAAATATTTCTTTAATAGCATGTTCTGTAGCTGAAAGACTGCAAAAGTACCATGTGATAAAATTGCAGTTTCCATGGTAACCCTGATTGTTTTTAATAGCAAGGAACTAAGAGACATAAAACATGACTTGATTGGCAGCTGCCCTAAGGCTGCATCAACTCCTTTAACATAACCAAAATGCATTTTTGTTTATTATACTGAGAAGCAAGCTACCTTTTTTCTTGCTGCTGATTTCACCACTAGATTTTCTATGTCCAGTGTTTTGTAATAAGTTCTGAAAACTATACTGACACTTTATAAAACAAAAATTAGAACTGCCCTGAGATGTATAATGTAGAAACGTTATTGCTTTTGGCTCATATTTGCAAAAGTTTAGAGAAATGTGAGTCCTGTTATTCTCTCTGTGTCAGTAATTAATTTTTTTTGTACTGAAGGTTCCCGAACTTCAATGTCTTTAGACACAGGACTAAATTTGTATCCACTTTCCAGTATAACAATAACTTACAGTCATCACTTCTTGTTAGTCTCTCTCTCTGTTCTGTTTGATCCAAATCTCTGTTGTCCATATGGTGCTGCTTGATTACTATTTCTTCCCTAGGAACATTCACATCAGAGACGAATCAGTTGTTTTAATAATCGCAAGTTAATTGTAACATCTCATGGCTAAGTTTGGCTCTATGTTTGCTCTGCTCAGGTATTAGACAACAAGATACATGGAAGAAATGATATCTACTCTGAAAATAAATGACACAGGAGCCACCAATGAACAAAGTCATCCCTATAAAATCTGTCTTGTTGAAAATGCTCTCCTGATAATAATTTGAGATAGCTGTATTTTATTTATGCTGGTTTTGGATGTCTTTATTCAGAGAGTAAACGTCTCAAGACACTCCCAAAAGTGCCATTGTTGTGTTGAAGTGGGATTCCAACAAACATCAATACTTACATGTCTTTTACTAAATGGTATTACAACCTCTAAAATCAGGAAGTCACGTTTGTGACTGCTCTTAAAAGTAAAAGGGAGGAAGAGTGGGAAGAGCTGCCTGTCATGTACCATAACTCCCCCGACTCCTTCTCTGGGCACAAGGTCAGCTCTTCTCAAAAAGTGAGCCAGAGCTCCATTTCTTCTTTTTAACTTCAGCTTCAGTCTAAAAGAACTTTGTGAGTGGATGCTGATTTCTCAGCCTGTGCTTTCTGCTGCTCCACCGGACTTCTTATATGGCCGCCCATCGTTTTTCTCCTTCAGACTTCCTATCAGAACTAATGGTGTACTTGAAGCCTACTTTGGTGCCAGTACTCCAGAGAGGCTGACAACCAAATGGCAGCTCAGGCGCGCTCTTCCATACATGTGCAGTCATCCTCCAAACCTGTTGCTGCTTCTGCTACTCTAGGCCTATCTCTGTGACTAGACACTAAGGGCATTTTTACTACTTTCTCTACTATTTTTCACATGTAACAGAGATCCCTAACAATAATTTGTTTCCTTCTTTATTCTCAGATTACTTTACAGCTATAGCTTCATGCATTCAAAACTCTTTAAAATTAGAAGAACAGCTTTTCCGTCTGAGTTAATGACATCATATGCTGGGTTAAGAAACTGTGATATGAGTTCTACACCATCTTGCTCTGCCTAATAGGGTGTCATAAAATCACCTTTGTGACAGCAATTCTCCAGTTAAGTTTCGTTGCTTACTTTACTGTATCATTAATCCAATCAGGTCCACTCCTGCAGAGTCATTGCATAAACTCTCCAGATGAAGGAACCTGGAATGAAACATCAGAGTTGGATAGTTCTGGCATAACCTTCCTGTCCTTTCCCCACTTTGCTTGGCTTTTCTTAATCAAGTCAGCTACGGCTATAGTTCAAAACTCCTGTGCCATTTCATGAGCATGGGAAGAATAATAATATGTTAGCATTTATACCATCAAAATAAAAAAAAAAATCTATGCAACACTCAGCAAATGTAATCACAAGTAAGCAAAAAAACAATATAATGATGATAAGGCAAAATACACCAAATGCTGAGAATAAGGAAAAGAGGTGACAAGACAGATGACATAAGTTAAAAGGTATTGAAAGGCTATTTTAAAGGCAGTATTCACAGTTTACCATGCAGTCACTTCAGAGTCATCAGTGTAGAGTGTGATGCTGTGCTCCACAGCCAACCTGACCTTTATCTCCCGTAACCCCGCCCAAGTGATAACCACCTGTGGTGGTCACAATGGGTGCATCTAGTTGTGATGGCTGCGTCTGGCTCAATGTGGTTTTTGGGGAGACAAATAACAACACAATAGCCAAGGGTTAACTTGAGCAATGCTGGTACTGTGGTCAATATGCAAATATGACTATAGGTCAATCATCTTACCCCTATAAACAGTGAACAACCCAAGAGCCCTTTGAGCTCTCCTGCATGGCAGCAGGCTGCACACCAAGATCTCCCATTAAGTAAGGATGCCCTCAGGGTTACTTCTTGAGATTCAGACATTCCTTGCTGCAACAGATCCTTGGTAAGTGACTAATAGCATGCTGAACTTTGAAATTTTAGCTAAGTGTGAAATCTAAGATAAGGATTGATTGTGCTCATATAATCCTTTAGACATAAACCATTGACTAAATCTGGGACTAGGATTGGATCCAACTGCACCTAGATGCCTCTCTGAGAAGGAGATTAGAAAGCAAGCTGGTCCTTTCTGAACCTTGACTCAATGGGAGGGTCTCACTGACAGTTCTGTCTAACCCTGTCCTCTATGCAGTAAATAACCAAGTGTACCTTGCTGTCGAATCTTGTTAGAACACTGTTGCATTTACTATCAAACTTTGTTAAATCCCTGTTTCATATCAATAAATGTATCGCTGCTTCTGTCTGCAAGTGAAGTCCATCACTCCATCCGTGACATAGAGTCTGTATCAACAGATTAGCTGACATAGTGTCATCAGATTTACTATAGATATGGAGAGCTATTCTACTTTGTGTTGGTGTATGACCAGGAGGTTTATGATACATTTATCAGAGTACAACTGAAAAAGAAGGCATGGTAGCTCAAGGCCAGACTGGCTGCTGTATATTGCGCAACGAGGAAAGAGTTTCTCCCCATTCTGCTTTCCACTGTTAGTCTATTCCAAGTAGCAGTGATAGCTTTCAGACTGTTCTTTTGCTGAATAGGGTAGGGGTAAGGGACATTCCATATAGCATTAGAAAGTTACATTTACTATCATAAAACAAGTTGTTAAACAAGTTCATTGCTGCAATGTGACCTCTGAGGCTAGAAAAATCTGTCAGAAAGTAATCAGCTAACCATTTTGGCCAGAGAATCTCAGATACTGAGGATTGTCTCAGTGTCCCACTCAAAAATCTTCTAAATGCTTTTTTTTGGTTCCAAATCTTCAGAGAGACACAAAACTTTCTCACAAGCTACAGCTCCTTGCATATTGACAAGAAAATGGGAGATAGATATCCCTTTTCTAATCCCAGGTTTATACAGGTCGATATAAGGAACATGTTCCAAGTTAACCTCTGTGCTGGGCTGCGAAAGAATTTCAGATTGTGCTGTGATCTGGGCATGCTGTTGCTTGTTTTAACAGAAAACAAATGCAGAGCTGGGTGGCCCTCTGGGTGAGCAAAGACCATGCCCCCCCTCTAGGTTGTAACAATGAACCCCAGAGTGGTTTAGAAATGGCATAGTCTCTGTTGTTATCTTCTGTTTTAACTTGTGCATTAGCTCATTTTGCATGAGAAACAGTACACAAGCAAAATATTCACCAGATTTGTGTCATAGAGATTACACTGACCTTCACAGTAACTTTTGAGAAAACAACTGTTTGCATAAGACCCTGTGAACAAACTCTGAACTATTAGTGAAGAGGTCATTGTAGGTTACTGTACAGTCTGGAACTATTTCAAGATAAAATGTCTTTAAATAACAGGCACCGTCTCTTTAAGTACTTTCTGAATTCTCTTCATGTGAATGAAACTGTACATTTCAATATTTTCCTGATCCACAGGGATTAAATCTTCACTAATTCTAATATTCACCGATGTCCTTGGTTCACAGAAACTTCCCTTTTTATTGAAATCTTGACATCTGTGTGTGTATATCCTTCAGAGTGATTAAGAACATCCCTTCTCTATAGATGCAACAGAAAATTCTGATTCTCTAAGTCCTCTCCATGGGGTTTACATACGTATGTACACCCTGTGGTTGTGATCTGCAAACTCCTGATTTGAGAATCAAATGTAGAAACATATGATGAATTGTACTGGCCAAACTTCAGAATTAAGAAAAGAAATATGCAAAATAGTGTGTGAATTGAAGAAAACTTGATCAGTGTGATCTGTCTAGTCACAAACAAAAAAGTAATACAACAAAACTTTAGCTGATTAGTGCATTGGTTTATTACTGGGAAAGCAGTTTCACTGCCTTGCTATTCACTGTGGACTTTCTTTCTCCTAAAAATAACAAATTACAGCAGGTGAGAGCTCTGTTAGTTGTCTGGGAAGCGTGTCTCAGTCTAGCCATGCTTTCTGAACAAAAATTATCCTGCAATTAGTCTGTCAAAGGATGGGACAGTGTACTTCTATGACATCTGTGGCTAGTAATGTGTTGAGGATTGCTCTTATAGCTTAGTCTTTTCAGCACAGTCCACTATATGCATGTATATATATACTTAATATACATACATATACACACTATATATATACACTACATATACGTGTGTGTAAATGTACGTCTCTGTGTGTGTGTGTGTGTAATCTGTCTACACCGTTTAGAGCTGTGGACTGCCAAAGTCTGTAATATTTCCGAAGTTCCAGTGGCTTAACATGTTCCCTTCAGACACGACCATTCTGAAGAAATTGACTGTGAAATAAAGAAACACAGAATTACATTTTATTCCTGAAAGAAGTTACAGGCTGGGGAAAACCTGGTTTACAGTCTCAGCGTTCTCATCACCCATATGAACACTGATCTTGGCTCTTTGTGCTTTGTACTTTAGACCAGAAAATCTTTCTAGGTGTCTCCACTGACTATTGTATCATCGTCTTTTGAGCTTTCCAAGCAGATAATGGAGATGGTTCCCACTTCCACTTTTCCACCGGGGAATTTCCATACCACAGCTCCACCAACCCCAGATCCTGAACAAAACCATTCAAAGTCAGTGGTCCTGTTAGTGGCAAAGTATTGTTTCATTAAACTTCAGTCAGGAGTTATAGATGGTCCCTGTGACCTCAGTCATAGCTACTCAGACACAGACTGTTCACCAGGTGCCCTTTTCCCACAAGTTCAGGAAGTTCAAAGCCATACCAAGCTTAAATGCAAGTAATGACCTCATACAAACATTTCCCTACCAAACTGGTCATCCCAGGGGAAATGGGTACTTACTTTTTTTCATTATTTCTCAAACTTAAAATGAGGATTTTCTCAGACTGTGTGTAATTTGTTCTTTTTAAGAAAAAAACAAAACAAAACAAAACAAAACCAAAACTAAACCCCAAATCCAGAGAACTACATCTCTCTTGTTTTATAGAATCATAGAATAATTTACACTAGGAGAGACTTTTGGAAATCATCTAGACCCTAGGTGACCTTCCGTTCAAAGCAAGGTTAGCTTCATAGTCGTATCAGGTTGCTCAGGACCATTTCCATTTGAGTTTCGAATATTTCCAAAGATGAAGGCTCCACAGCCTGTTCAGGCAGCTCTCATTATGATTTTTTTTTTTTTTTTCTTCTATGCAACCCGAATTCATCTCACTAAAACTTGTGACCATTGTCTCTCGTCCCTTCACTGAGTAGCTGCAAAGAGTCTGGCTCCATTTTTTTCTGTAACTTCCCATTAAATACTTGAAGACTGCAATTAGATCCTCTCCCTGTTCAGACTTTTCTTCTTCCATCTAAACAAATGGAGCTCCCTTAGTCTCTGCCCATATGTTATGTGGTCCAGCGCCCAATCATCTTGGTTGCTCTTTTCATTTTACTTGCTCTAGTTTGTCAGTATCTGTCTTGCAAACAGTAGCTCAAACCTGAGCATTAACTACAGCTTTTTTTTCCACATTTTCTGCAGAAATCTGCCCCATAATAATAAAAAAAAAAACTTTATGTTTTCATCAGTATTTTTCTGGTCACGTAAGCTACAAATGTTTCTAATCCAGCTATGGTTTTATTCCTCTGTCTTTAGCACATAGAAAACATCTCTAATCCCCTCCCTCCCCAAAAAACCCACAAGCAAAAAGACGTAGAGGCTTTCTCATTACTGAACCGCTGTTTACTTATATAGTAGAAGCTATATAGCATTTAGGTAAAGTGACAAAGCTACATGATATTAATATTAGGCTGCTCAGTGAGCTGTGGAACTGCCCATAGCCCATCAGCCAGCTAATTAATGAAAAAATGTGAGAAGTAGAGAGCACTTACTTCTGATATTGCAAAAGGAAAATAAAAAGAAAAGAAAGAAAAAGAAAAATCTTAGTGTAAATTGCTTCAAAAGTCTTGTGAGGATGTTTGAAAATATGTTTTTGTGTCAAAGGCACCGTATACTGCAGTGTACACTGAGGGCTGAATTGTCCCAAATTACTTAGACAGAAATACTGTGTAAAATGGAGACCTATGAAAATATTTTTTGATGAGATCCTTTCCTGCTATGTTAGTCTGATATACTTTCTTCATCCTCATATAAGATATGAATCTGCTTTCCATACATGCTAGATTCTCCTAGATCTATGTTATGGTTTGAAGAACCCACAACAATTTATTGTCGTTTAGCCGGTTATTCTATCGCCCAACGGCCCCTCCCCACCCAGGAAGGGGAATTGGGAAAAAACAAGGAAACCCAAGGGTTGAAATATAAACAGATTTAATAGAATAAGACTAAATAAGTAACATTAATAATACTGAAGAACCATCATTGATCCCAATACCAATATAAAATATAAAATGATTATACTCAGCCAATTAATGAGTAGGAAGCTGTGCACTCCCAGCAGTGGACAGCAAATGTTGGACACTGCGAGTACTGCGGCTTCGGGAGGAAGGGAAGACCTCAGGGGTCTGGCACCTGGGCAAGAAGTTCTCAGGATCACAGCCATCAAGGAAGAGGGAAACTCCTCAGCAAACTTTCTAATTTATACTGAATGTGATGTTCATGGTATGAAATAAGCCTGTTGGCCAGCTTGGGTCAAGTGCCCGGGTCTCGCTTCTCCTCATCCCTGCACATGGCTAACTCAAAAACACTGAGACCTTGAAACTCACATACCATAGCTGGCTATAAAGTAAATATTTTCACAAATTGCAACACTAGAGTCTTCTAAAAGTGCAGTTTTCCCAAGCATTAGGAAAGACCTTACTGAAAAGTAAAATTACTGAAAGAGAAATTAATTCTGTGTTTCTCAACCAGGACAATCTACAGTAACCCCAGAAGAGTTTCAAAGACTTGAAGCCATCATCACAAGGAATGGAGTTTTACACTGGCTTGGACTTTTAGCTCCTCCCATGCCTTTTCTTTTGAACAGAGCTCCTGACTTTCTTAGTTGCAGGAATTGGAGGAATTGGCAGCTGTTTTCTCTTTTTCAGAAAAAAAAGAATGAGAGCTAAGTAGTAAGTTCAGCTTCCAGGCCCATCACTAATCATGTCTTTTTCAAGTGTCTCCCCAAACAGCAGACAGAAATCATTCCTCTTCCATGTATCTTCAGATTACAAAGCACTCATCTCTATATTGTGTAAAAAGAAAAACAGAAATTTCAATGCCTCACAGGAAGGCAAAATTGCAGTATGGAAGGGAGCTTACATGTTATTAACCAGGAGAAACGATGTAAATAGGATGTAGATAGCAGATGAACAAGAGCTATTTCTTTCATTGAGCAAGCAAAAAAGACAATCTCTCTTGTGAGAGACATCATTTTTTTCTTAAAAAAAAATGTGTTTAAAACATTTTGTTGTTTCTCTAATTAGAATGAGTGGAACATATTCCGTTCATTTCTACTATTCTGTTTTTTCTGTTCATAATTAAATTGTTATGTTAGTAGTAATTAGCAGAGCCAGATGTTATGTTTTATTACACAAAAGGTTTTTAATAGAAAAATATCATTTTAATAACATATTTTCCTATGAAGACATGAGATACCTTAGGATAGCTGGTATCCCAATGTGGTCTAACACTCACTTGAGAGAAAGCTATATTCAGGTCCTTGCTTTACCTGACTCTTTTTGCAGCTTTGTAGGTATCACTCAGTCACTGAGAGTCTCACTGTGATTTTGCCTGAATGTGTGTAAACACGCAGAGATAAACTGCAGAGGAATCAGAAAGTTCTGTATCCAGAAAGTCTAGGGTATGGAGGTTATCCTGGACTGTCATTCAGACATCAATATCTCAGTCTGCAGAAAGTCACAGCATACATTTTATGCATTTAATTTGCATTAATATATTAGTAATGTGGTTATTAATTATTAATTAATCAGTAAATCCGGTTTTTGTTGTTAATGTCATGATCTGAAATTACACAATCACTTTTACACCTGAATGATTGATTATCAGTCTTTCTTTTTCATGTAGGCTTTTTCTGATCTATTATCTAACTGTCCAGGCTCAAAAATTAAATTTCATTGAATGAATCTTGGGTCTATATATCTGTTTATATTTCTGCTTATATCTGTTTTTTTATCTTAACATTGGCAGATTTAATAATCCATAAACTTTTACTGTGTTGAATACCCATTTTTGTGTAATGAAGCATGTCTTTAAATTCTTAGTCTATGAAGCTATTTATCTGAGAATTTGAAATAATCAGGAAGACTTACTAAAACCAATGATGGCACAGTATTTCACAGATATAAGTAAAGACTGTCATGAGAAATTACATTGCAGATACACGCTATTATCTCTTAAGTGCACAGTGAAAATATGTCAGGGCAAGCAACCTGCCTCAGCAGATGGTCCATCATTTTTTGTCTGCACTGTACATGTATGTGTACATGAACTCAAATTTAAAGCTGTCTGGATTTTTTTTTAATGGAATCATTTTAAGTGCAATTGAAGCTCTTGCTGGATCATGCTCATTCAGTGAAGATTTTGCAAAGAAACAACTTCTCAAGAAGAGAATTTCTGAGCAGATCTCAAGAACCATTCATTATCCCAGAACAGCCAGCACTAGCAGGGATATCCCACATCCATGTTCCCCTTATTCAGATCAGGTTCTAGATCTTCTAGATTCAGTGTCCCAGATGAATTTTAAACTACTGGGATCATGGCTAGATTAAGTTGCTATCTCAATTTGCTGTTTTTTTCATGAGCTTGGCAACATCTTTTGCAAGATAGTATCTTTAGATTTCTAACAATTTCCTAAGCTACAAAACTTGGGAAAGTATTGTGCACAGACTTGGTTTTGATTCTTCTCACTTAATGTCTTTAAATGCTGATTTGAGAGAGGCTGAAACTCAAGTCTGTTTCCTCAATAAATGTCACAGCACTAAGTAGCAGACTTGGGGGAAGAAGGGAGGCAAGCAGTACTTCCATTGTGTTTATGTGTCTTTGAAGTGAAATACAAACAAGAAGCTTTCAGGACAAGATGAGCTAAATATTGATTAGCTAAATATTAACAAAGGTCTCTTATTTTTTCTACTTGATGGGCAATTAAACATCTTCCAATCTTCATTCAGATTTTTCATTCTTGGAAAGAGAAGGGGGTAAAATCACAAGAAGACACAAGCACAGAGCATTCCCCTCCACACTGCAAATCCAGGTTTTTCAACAGCTGAGGATTTTGTAACCAGCTAATACAGAGGAAAAGCCAAGTCTTTAAAAAGATCTCAGCTTTGAGTAAGACACCTTTCCAAGCAAGTTGTTGACCACATTATTCTGACTTGTTCACCCAGGTTCTCTAAAGACATCCTCATCAACCTGCTGGAGTCTTTACAAAGCCTACCCAATAAATTGAGTAATATAATTTTTTTATTGTATTCAATTTAATAATATTCAGATCCCAGATGGTCCTGTAGCAAAAAGGAGTAGTTAAAACACAAAACCAACTCATAGATCTGAGAACAGAAAGAGCCTGACATTTTTCTTTTTAAGTAAATACCATATTTTAATTGCTGCAGCCCCAAGGTAACCATAAAGTCATGCACTGACAGCTCATGCGGATTTTATGAGGCTGTTTACTCTGTTGTTCATGAAAAAAAGTTTGTTTGGCAACTGCTGCTGCTCCTGGTGCTCGCATCACCTGTATGCTAGAAAGCATCTTCCTAAATAAGGAAAAAAGTAAGAAAGATTTTACATGTAATGAAAAACCTAAGAAAACGAAATCCAAGTACAAAGGCAAAGTGAGTTTTTAAGAGTACAGAGATGGCTCCAGTATGAGTTGCTGCATGGCTGTGCCAGTCACACCCCATTTTAGTGTTATTTTGCTTCCATTTAAGAGAATGGGGACATCCTTCTTGACTGCAAAGATGGATGGTGGGTACTTAATATCTTCTTTTATTTTCTAAGTTGTCCATTTGTAAAACGAGATTAGTGATACTCTCAAGGTCTTTGTTAATAGCTTTTCAGGTTTGCAGAGCTTTTTGCAGTCTAATGATGTAGGCCTTGCTATATAACATGAGATCTCTACACCATTGAGTATATGCATTTTAATAAACATCGTGTTCTAGGAATTAATGTCAGTAAGAGGATCAATTTCTAGACACTATGTGTGTCATCCTCTGGATTTTATGAATTATATTAGCTAAACCAAATCTACAATGTAATTTGCACTCCTTCTGGAAAGCAGTGGTACCAATAAGAAGTGATATGTAGTCTTTAAAAAACAAGTATTTCTGGAAAGTACAGGAATGCTGCAGTGGCAAAGAGCTAATGATAACCCGAAGTTCTGTATTGACGTATTTAGATGTCTAATGTAATGGGAGCGTCCCATTTTAAAAGGATTTAAAACAGTTACTTTTATATTTCATTATGTACTTTTCAAACTAATATTTACTATCTAATGTTTTATACAAACAGTAATATCTATTCCAGTTGTAACTGATTGTTTTGCCCTAGTTACTTCTATTTTCCACAGTTTAATGGGAGATAGATCTATTATTACTTGACAGAGTAAGTGCCATCCATGCCTTTCCACTTATCAAAAATACAAGCTTCAGCTTTCCTAATCACCTGAAACCAGTCACTTCTAGCTAGTAAGCTGAAATATTATAATGGAGGGTATTTTCTAAGGCATAAAAAACCCAATTACCTCCCATTTAGAGTCAATTGGAATTTGAAGCCTTTCATTTATTCCTTTAAAATCTTCTGCTAATGTATATATTTGGCATTATTAACTCACATTCTTTTCTATTTAATCCCATGATGATCAATTAACCAGGAAGGATGTGATAAACCCCAACTGTACGGAATAAAGGACATATTGTCCTTGCAAGATAAGAATCAAATACAAGGTTATGTATATGAAATAATAGATGTTATCTTTGGGTTTTCTGCCATCTTAGCCATGATTCAGAAGGGTGTATAAGCACACTCTAGGATTTATGCACATTTCTATCATATTAAAATCAATGAGGCATAAGTAAATCCTTAAATAAAATTGAAGAGAGGTTAACATATAAGACTTTACTTTTTTAATTACTCTTTCAAAAATAGAAGAAAGAAAGAAATTTGACAAACTTCAGAACTATTTAGTACTTGGAATGCCTGGAAGTTTTGAAGTACTTATCTTAGATAAACCTGGTAAAAAAGAGAGAATTATTTACAACCAGCAATGATGAAATCAGTCGATATTTGTACTATTATAGAATAGACTCAATAGAAGAAATGAAAACTTCGGAATTATCTATAAGTAACATTTAAGACTATTCTGGTGCTCAGTGTAAGTTAAGCTTCTGTACTTAGCTTAATTTAATATTTATTTAATTAAATTATATATTACTGCTTTAAAAATCGTGAAAGTGTTGAGATGGTGAAGTGACTTGGTGATCTTGCAAGGAACCTTTTGTCCTTCTTGAAGCTAATTATTACCTTTTGTGAAATCCACAATCATTATTAAAAAGCAAGAGGTCTGGGATTTGTTTGTTGTTCCATTAACTTGAAAGAAAATTATATTATTATTCATTTGTGACTTCTCAGAAAATAATCACACCAGGGGTGGGAAAGAGGGCATTGCACAGCAGTAGCTGCAGACATAAAGTATGGAAGCTTTCTGTCTCTGAAAAAAAAAAGAAAGGATCCCTCGAGAAATGCACTTTTAAAAAGCTCTGCTTTTAAAAGACGTTAAAGGTTTTGTACTGTTCTATAAATGGACATCCGTTCTATAAGCTGTACCTCAACAAGATGACAATGGTTGCCATGTCAAATCTCAACAGGCCACCTTTACCCATGTTCTCCTAAGTTAAGAAATGCCACTGTAGCAGAATGAAACATAACCTTTAATATTATATTCTTTTGTCTAGGCTTCAGTTAAATGCAAGAGAAATGTAAGAAATCCCTGCCTCTCGGTGGATTTGGTTTAAGCCAGCCTCTCTCCTTCAGAGCTATTGTCATCTGGGAGTTCTTCCAAGAAGAAAGACAGGTTATTTTGGGTTCCTGTTTCAGTCTTTTTCAGAAGAGGAAAGAGAAAATTAGATTAATATGTGTGTATGTCTGTTTTGTTGCTGTAGAAGGCTAGAACTACTGCTGCAAGTCTTGCATCATATTTAATGTTCCTGTCTCAGATACAAACATCCATAGGTTTTGTATGCATTACCCAATGGAGCTATACTGTTCCTCAGGGGCATGGCTTTGGAACTGATACAGCTCAACAGCTATATGTCCCTACCAGGAGTCTCTCAGCTTGAAGTGCCTCTAGGAATTCTGCAGAAGCCTTACTTACAATTCAGGAAACACAGCTCTCCTTATTTGGCTCACAGATGACTTGGAATTGTTCACAGAAAGAAGCTGATAAACATCTCAGTTTTGCTGTCTCCTTGCCGCCACCTCTATGCTAAATTCTGTTGTTTTTCTTTTCATAGAATCTGATATTCTGTCTTTAAAAATGTAATTGAAAATGGACAAATTCAGCTAAGAGTTTGAAAAGCACCTTCATCCTGCTTGGTCTGCCCAACTTGCTTTTCTGTTCTTTCTCATGGGTACAATAGGTCTATCACATTACTTGACAGAGATTTACATGCATCACAGGAAAAAAAAAAATTAAATTATGATTACAGAATAGAACCTGACTAGAGGCATATGGCTCTCATCGTGCCTCTGTGAGATGCTGCTTTGCAAAAAAAATGTCATGTCTCCAAAAAACCACTGTTTTCAAGACTTATGGGTTACAATGAACTGCTATGTCCTCATCCTTGTCAGATTACAAGGACTGTAGAAGTTAAGAAGTGGGAGAACTGGACAAGACATTTAACTAGTTCTTCTCTGAAAAAAAGAAATTTTCCTTTTCCTCTGTTTTGTCTTCAAGGCTGTCTTTTACAAAGAATGGGAACAACATATTTTGATGTCACAAAGAATTTACTCCTGTTCAGTGAAGATCAAGTGGTTCCTGTTTATATTCTCCATTCACTGAACATCTGCAAAAAATGTTATCCCTAATATACAAATCCTGACTCTGGGTGTCCTGTTCTAGATGTAAACGGTAGAATGGGCTCCAGGAACTGTATCACCCTCGGCATTACAGAACAGCTCAGCTCTGTCTCTCATGCTCACAGCAGGTATATCCATGAGCAGGCATGTAAGACATTGTTGCTCTAACTGCTCAGCATGTTTTGAAAACTTTCACATGCATTAAAAATTGGACAGTTTGGCTTTTTCAGGAGGAATTAAACAGATTAATTTTATTTTTTTGTTTTAACCTTTCCTCCCCATTTTTTTTCTTCCCCCCATAGGGATTTATAAAATAGCATCCACAATCCACATGGCATGAATTGCAAATGTAATCACCAACATGAAGAAAGGTTAAAAAGCTCAGAAGTGTTGGGATCTGCTGCTTTGGCAAACAAAGGCTGCATTGCTCAGGGGGCAAAAAGGAGAGCAAAGGGTTTTGTTGCACTGTGGGAAAGTGCTGATCATTCTTTAAACCGATGGTAATACCATGAGCTCCATTAGAGAAGCCAGTGGACTTTTGGTAGTGTGTAAATCCTGCCAATACTGAATCAAAGGGCTCTTCTGTTCACCTTGTCATTTCATATGCCTAATTCTTCATTTCAGCAGCTACTTACAGATTGGCATTTGAGGTTTAATTGGTACCTAGTGTGTAGCTAGAATGCAAGGTTTCCCTTAGCAGAATTTATTGTTTATTGTGCTCAGGAGAAACGTTTTTGTAATTTACTGGCACTTCTTGGAAGTGAAAGCATTACAATTGTCACAGAGAAGACACATGCAAACATGTTTCCCTTTACTTAATTTACTGTTGTGGTGGACAGACATCTCAATACATTTG
Organism: Burhinus bistriatus; assembly: GCA_013397275.1. NCBI lineage: Eukaryota > Metazoa > Chordata > Aves > Charadriiformes > Burhinidae > Burhinus > Burhinus bistriatus. The sequence goes on along the minus strand of VYXH01001388.1, from coordinate 214,672 downwards.
TAACAGAGTCAGACTATGGAAAAGAAAAAATCAAAGATGTGCAGTTCATATTTTAAAGGCAACATAAATCAATGTCACTCTGCTGATGTTTAATGTATTCTCATCAATCTACATGAGCTAAGAATCTGTCCCACAAACCTTCTGTCACAACCGATACTTTGAATATTCAGTGGGTGTTTGACACTGAACGTCCAGTTTGCTTTAAATTGTACTTGAAAACACTAATTCATCTTTTTCAGACCAAAGATGTGCTTAAACCGAAACCAGATTGTAATTACCCTCAGAGAATTGTTCTTTTCAATAATCTAGATATTTTCACTGTGATGAATACCTGATTCAGAAGGCATGTCAAAGAACATATTTCAGGAGATGGAATTTGTTTGTACCGTAGAAGGGAGTATCTATCATATGTTTCTATACAATTTGTTTAAATTCTTTCAAAGACCGTATTTAAGTAGTGTTCCAAAGTGTTTACATGAGATTATAAAGGTCAAAAAACATAGCATGATACATAAATCCTACTTCTCTTAATATTACTCGGTGCTTAATTTTTCCCCCCTTAGTATGAAAGGAATATTTTGCTCAAAGTTCAATATGACTTTGAAACTAGAAAATAATTTTTGCTATAACTATTGCATTTTCATACATTGTAATGCATACTGAAGAATATTTTTCAGACAAATAATTGCAGTTTTACAATGTTTTGTCCCTGAAATTCCTTAAGCTCAGAGCTACGTCTTTTAAAAACAAATTCAAAAAATTAAAAATGCACTCTTACTTTTTTATGTTTTGACAGAAAACATTTCTACTATTTAATTATTTTAAGTAACAGTATGAAAACTCATAACAACCACAAAACTTATAATTTGAAATATAAACTTTTTTCTCTTTTACTCTTTTTTTCTGCTCTGCTCAGTGCGCTACAGACTGGAAATATGGTGGTTTTTTTTTTTTTTTTTGCTTTCCTTTTTTTCTTCTGAGCCCTGAAAATCAAATAACCAATGATTCTCATTTGGACATTAAAGAATTTCAAACAAAACTCAACCACAGCTGCATTAACATGAAACAATAAAAAAATGACAGTACTTCAGTGGCAAAATATTGATAAAATACAGGCAAAATATCTGGGACTCTCAGTTTATGATCTAGGGATAGCATGGGAATGCCATTTATATCATTATTTCTCACATAAAAATACACTAGACCTTGTAATTTTTCCCTTTTCTGAGAGAAATAACATTTAGAAAAATGGTCACGTGTGTTTGAATATTTACAATTCTGCTGGGTTTTTTCTCTGTAGTTTGAGGAATGGGTGACGCACGGGTCAAACTCGGAGAGTTATAAAACAGGTATGTTTACTCAGCGCTGGGTGCTCCTCCAAAGTACACACACCCCAACAGCACCTTTTACACGAAATTTATACAATGAAGATATGCATATTCATAGGATTAAACACACATATGCATTAGCATAGGTGGGGTTATTACAAACAGTTCCGGGGTGGGCGTGACTATTATAATTCTTTCCGGGAATTCATTATCATAAGTCTCCTCCTCTTGCCGCATGCGCACTTCCATCCGGTGGTCGTGGGCCGGGGTCTTTTGGAGGAAGGTTTGAAGTCTTCTTCACCGTGTACTTTTCACCTTTTGTCCTAGAATGCTGGGTTGGCTGGGTGAGGTCTCGTCGTTTACTCCCTTTGTCTGACAAAAGCCAATCTTTGGCAAATACCAGTCTTTGGTAAGTGAGTTCCAAACGAATGTTTAAAGCAAACAGGATTGTTAAGCGATTTAGAAATTGTAAAGCAGACAGTTAGTTCCCCATATCCTGGGGACACACATGAAACTCTAGTAAGGGCGTGAAAACTGTTGATGTAACACTGTACTCAGTTCACATTGGCCAAAGGTTTTGGCAAAGATTTTGGTAGCATATTTTAACTTTGCTAGTTGTGTTTCTTGAAGTAACAGGTATACATGGGGAACAGTGGATTTTATACTGCTAGAATTCAATGAACAGAACCATGCAAAAAAGATCATTATTTTGTGGGCCGTGGAATAACTGAATCCTTGATCTTATACAAGAAAATGCTGCCGGTAGGCATTAAATAATTTGAAAGGATATAATGAATTTGCAGATCATTTTGTTTCCCAGTTTTAGATCTGTTTTCCTTCTGGGGTGTGATCTTTCCCCTACTGATGCTCACATCAGTTTATTCGTTATTTTCAGTAAAAAACCTCTGACTCATCCTTTGTGAAATGTGATACTGAAGACAGTATGTTGTTGTTACTGTCAGGTGTCAATATTCTGTCAACAACAGTGGCATCAAAGACTAGTAAATTAGGTCAGCAAGTTGAAGACTGGTTGTAGATCAGTGCAGATACAAAGGCGTCTTGTACGTTCCTCATGTATGATTAGTCTCTCCAGAACCATTAGGGATCTGATGTTCAGGATATCACAGATATTACATTCACTGACAGTGGATAAATAGCTAAGACAAACAAATGGCAATGATGGATAATGTAAGACTTCTGTTTATACATGATGGTCTATAAACCTGGCATGGCCTACACGACGTCAGGCTTGCTGATGTCAGATGGGGTCCACCTTTCTGAAAGGGGCAAGAGGGTCTTTGTTCACAAGCTCGTTGTCAAAGTTTTAAACCTGGCTTGAGGGGGGAGTAGGGCAATATGAGGTTTGCCCATGACAAGCTGTGGGACATCAAGCAACAGTTAGAAGGATGGGCTGCTAGCGAGGGCCTGCAGCCTGTTGCTCTGAGACGTTCTGGCTACACGGCAGCACACTTGAAGTCTTACGGAGATGAGACAGGGGCTCCTGAGGTAATCGGAGCCAAGAGGAAAACACCAGTGAAGCACCTCAAAGGAATTTAAGCATGTTCCTCTAGGAAGGTGACACAGCCGACAGCCCAGCTGAAGTGCCTCTACACCAATGCACACAATATGGGCAACAAACAGGAGGAGCTGGAAGCCACCATGCTGCTAGAAAGCTACGACCTAGTTGCCATAACTGAAACCCGATGGGATGAATCCCATGACTGGAGTGTGGTTATCGATGGCTACAGGCTGTTCAGAAGGGACAGGTGAGGAAGGAAAGGCAGAGGCATTGCCCTCTACATCAAGAAATGGATAGAGCATGAAGAGCTGTCTCTGAAGAACAGCCACAAGCAGACTGAAAGCCTATGGGTAAGAATAAGAGACAAAAGCAACAAAGGGAATCTTGTGGTTGGTGTCCACAATAGACTACTCGATCGAGGGGACCCTGTTGACGACAGGAGGCATCGCGCTCGCAGGCTCTCATCCTGCTGGGGGACTTCAACCACTCTGACATCAGCTGGAAAAGGAGCATGGTGAGCTGTAGGCAATCCAGGAGACTCCTGAAGTGCATGGAGGATAACTTCTTAAGCCAGGTAATAGACAGACCTACCAGAGGGGTTGTGATACTGTACCTGTTGGTCACCAACACTAGAGAGCTAAAGAGTGATGTCAAGATTGGAGGCAGTCTGGACTGCAGTGATCATGCACTGGTGGAGTTTGCAGTCCTGAGGGATACAGGTCAGGGGAAGAGTAAAGTCAGGACGCTGAATTTTAAGAAAGCAAACTTCCAGCTCTTCAAGGAGTTAGTCAGTAGAACCCCCTGGGAAACTGCGCTCAGGGACAAAGGAGCAGAACAGACCTGGCAGATCTTTAAGGATGCTTTCCATAGAGTGCAAGAGTTCTCGATCCACAGGTGTAAGAAATCAGGAAAGGACGGCAAGAGACTGGCATGGCTAAGTGGAGACCTGCTGGTTTAACTAAAGGACAAGAAAGAGATGCACAGGCAGTGAAAGCAGGGACAGGTATCTTGGGAAGAGTATAAGGATGCTGCCTGGTTGTGTAGGGATGGGTCATGAAGGCCAAGGTGCAGCAGGAGCTGAACTTGGCAAGGGACACAAAGAACAATAAGAAGGGCTTCTACAGGTATGTCAGCCAGAAAAGGAAGGTCAAAGATAATGTACCCACCCTGATGAGCAAGACTGGCAAACTCATAACAATGGACAAGGAGAAGGCTGAGATAGTCAACAAGTTTTTTGCCTCAGTCTTCTCTGGCAACGTCTTTCCCCACACCTCTCAAGTTGATGGACTGCAGACTGCAAGACAGCGACTGGGAGAGCAAAATCCCTCCTACTGTAAGAGAAGATTAAGTTTGTGACCACCTGAGGAACCTGAACATACAGATGTCTATGGGACCTGACGAGATGCTTCCCAGAGTCCAGAGGGAATTGGCTGGTGTAGTTACGAAGCCACTCTCCATGATATTTGAAAAGTCATGGCAGTCAGGTGAAGTCCCCAGTGAGTTGAAAAAGGGAAACATTGCACCCTTTTTTAAAAAGGGGAGAAAGGAGGAACCCGGGAACTACTGATCTGTCAGCCTCACCTCTGTGCCTGGGAAGCTCATGGAATAGATCCTCCTACAAGTTATGCTAAGGCCAGCATGGCTGGTTATGAGACAGCCAGCATGGCTTCACCAAGGGCAAGTCCTGCCTGACCAACCTCGTGGCCTTCTATGATGGAGTGACTACATCAGTGAATAAGGGAAGAGCTACGGATATCTTCTATCCGGACTTCTGTAAGGCCTTTGACACAGTCCTCCACAACATCCTTCTCTCTAAATTGGAGAGGTGTGGATTTTATTGGTGGACTGTTCGCTGTAGGAGACATTGGTTAGATAATTGCCTCTAGAGGGTAGTGGAGAACGGCTCGATGTCCAGATGGAGATCGGTGACAAGTGGTCTCCCTCAGGGTTCGGTATAGGGAGAAGTACTGTTCAACACCTTCATCAATGACATGGACAGTGGGATCAAGTGCACTCTCAGCAAGTTTGTGGAGGATACCAAGCTGAGTGGTGTGGTTGACATGTCTGAGGGACAGGTTGCCATCCAGTGGGACCTGGACAAGCTTGAGAAGTGGGCCCATGTGAACCTCATGAGGTTCAACAAGGCCAAACGCATGGTCCTGCTCCTGGGTTGGGGCAACCCCTGGTATCAATACAGGCTGGGAGATGAAGGGATCGAGACCAGCCCTGATGGGAAAGACTTGGGGGTACTGGTGGATGAAAAGCTGGACATGAGCCAACAATGTGCGCTCGCAGCCCAGAAGGCCAACCATATCCTGGGCTGCATGAAAAAAATCATGGCCAGCAGGTTGAGGGAGGTGATTCTATTCCTCTACTCCACTCTGGTGAGACCCCACCTGGAGTACTGCGTCCAGCTCTGGAGCACTCAGCACAGGACAGACATGGACCTGTTGGAGCAGGTCCAGAGGAGGGCCACAAAAATTATCAGTGGGATGGAACACCTCTCCTATGAAGACAGGCTGAGAGAGTTGGAGTTGTTCAACCTGGAGAAGAGTAGGCTCCTGGGATACCTTATTGTGGCCTTTTAGTACTTCAAGGTGGCCTATGAGAAAGATGGGGACAGACTTTGTAGCAGGTCCTGTTGCGATAGGACAAGGGGTAATGGCTTTAAACTAAAAGAGGGAAGATTTAGACGAGATATAAGGAAGAAATGTTTTACTCTGAGGGCAGTGAAACACTGCAACAGGTTGCCCAGAGAGCTGGTAGATGCGCCATCCCTGGAGACACTCAAGGTCAGATTGGACGGGACTCCGAGCAACCTGGTCTAGTTGAAGATGTCCCTGCTCATTGCAGGGGAGGTTGGAGTAGATGACCTGTAAAGGTCCCTTTCAACCCAAACTATTCTGTGATTCTATGATTCTGTGAACACCTCAGCTGGACAGACTACATGAATCATACTTTGGAGTAAAATGTAAGATAACTTTGAGCTGCACACTGTGAGTCAATCACTTCCAAAATTCGGTTTGGAGGACCTCAGCCTAGTCAAAGATATCTCAGGTTGTCTCACAGTATAGCACTTCCAGAAGGCAGCAACTATTTCAACACAGTAAGGGTAACTAGAAAAGCCCCTAATCATTTAAACAGGAACACAGTGTCAAAGAAATGGTGCCAAAAGCATAATTACGTGAATGACTGTTCAGGAGGTGTTTTTCAATAATATCTGGACCACAATGAATCAGATGATACTGCTGATTTGATCATGCTTGACACACTATGAACTCCGCAAACAGCAGTTGTTGCACTTCACCCACTCTCAGAAACACTGTGACTAACCAACCTTATTACACAATGTTTAAAAGGTTACCAAGTCCACTGAAGAATCTGAGCCATGCAAACAGACAGGGAGAAAAGAAGGAAAACAGGCAGAAACAGCAAAAGAGTATGTACAATCAACATAAATGGAGAAACAGAGCAGTAATGGAGACTGAAGGAGATAATTCAATATTCTGCTAGCTAACATTGCACTCCAGGAGAGAAACCACCAGCCTCAAAGTCTGTCCTCAGAGACACAAGATGGACATGGCAAAGAAGTTGCTTATAGTTAGGGAACTGAAGGAAAGGTTGATGTAGCAAAAATAATATGAGACATTAGAAAGCTTAGGGCTTTCTTACAAAAATAAGAAACACAGAAAATAAGAATAAAGAGGGTTCCTAAGTTACTTACACTTTACACACCAAAATTTAATTCAAACTAGAAATTTCAGAGACAAAAAAAAAAGAAAACTACCATTGCACTAAGCAAACTGACACATTTCAGTCTTCTGTAACAGCACTGAAAAACCAAGAGTTTCAGTTTTCAGAAAAAGCCTATACGTATACACACCCAGAGGATTACAATGTAAAGGATTGCAATGCAGTTAAATAAAAATGTTTACTTCAATCACTCTTCTGTATTAAAACTGAAGAGTTTATTGGTTTGGGGGTTTTGTTTGTTTGTCTTTTAAATCAGGAGGCATGTATTTCTTTTGATAAGTTGATATCAGTAGTGAGTCTATTTTGCCATAAAAATAGTCTCTTCATTTTCCCCTTTAAAAGTGCACAAGGCATTAGGACTGGGAAAACAGTTGAAATTCAGCATATTCTCAAAGATTCCCATTTAGTTAACAAAAATTATTTAAATACCATTTTCTTTACATATAACAGTGGCTACTACATGAGTGAATCAGTTACATATATTACTTGTCTGAGATAAATATTTACATGCCCTAGCGTGTTCTAGAGAAGTTCTGGCCAGGGGCAGACAAAGTGACAAAGTTAGAACTTAAACCTGTCATCAAGCTGATTGATGTATCTGTTGTTTGCAACTGAGTGGTGTAGTCAAGGAGTTTTGCATTGTTTATGGGGCCAAACATCACAGCTTTGCGCGATACCATTAACTAATATTTCCTTTTTCATGGCACTTTATAATTACCCTGCTCCTATTTGCAACAGGAGTAACATTCAGGTTAGGGTGGCAGCTGTATTAAGCAGTCCCAAGTCCCTACAGAGGAGAAATTACATTTGTGCCTTATAGTATATATGAAAACTTAGGGTGGATGTGACTCACTGGAGCCCACCAAAATCATTTTAGTCTTCATAGAGCAGCCTTTCATCAAGAAAACAAGCAAAGCTTCAGCAAATGAAAGCTTATTTTTATCTGTTAAATCAGTGGTAGAAAAAAAGCCCATTTAATGCCCAATGAATTTGCAGTTTACTTAAGGGGAACTTGCAGGTTGCAGACATAAAATATGCAATGCAATGTAGCTAAGGAATACTCTGTTGCTACAAGTATGGCAACCTTTCATAAACTCTTAAGTGAGCTTAAAGTTAAAGATTTGACATTGTTTGCAGACCACTAAATACTCCAGGTCCAACTAGTCCTGTACTGTCCAAACCCTGGTTTCTACAAATGAGATTCCTAGTGCTAAACTCAAAGCAGCACAAGGTGAGGGAGGGAGGGGAGGCATGTGGCTGGAATTACAGACTTCTTACATAAAAGGAACTTGGAAAGTCAACCTTTGCCTTCTTCCTGAGACAATAAATCTTTGAATTAACTGTGTTCATGAGCACTTGTATTGAAAAGCCAGTTCTAACTCTTGTCAAACACTTTAACAAAATGAAGTGAGGGGGGGAAAAAAAAAAGGATCAAAGAGTAGGAAGGCAGAAAAAAGCTGAACAGGCGTATAGACTTTAGCACATACAAAATTAAAACAGTTCAAAAATTGTCTTCAGTTAATAGCAACCCAAACTGTTTGAAATAATCGCTGTTCAGCAACAGAAATAATGATATGCTACTTCACATAAATATCTAATGACTTCAACATGAGGAACTAACTATAATGGAGTGACATATTAAAATATAAAAACTGCTGATGGAAGTTGCAACAGCAATCCAACCTCTGAAGTTCCTTTTTAAGGGAGCTTCAGGTTTGGTGGTCAGTGATGGGTGCAAAAGCATCTTAATTCACAACAAACCTGATAAATAACATTGTGTGTATCCTTTTTAAATGCAAACAGTGAAGAGGAAGAAGTATCCGTATTATTCAGAAAGCTCTAGTGCCAAAGCATCTTTTTGAATGTCAGAACACAAGTAAATACTGAAAAGTTGTATAACATATTTTCTAATACGCTAAAATAATATCTTCTGAAGCTTTCAAAGTAACACACACAGAGAATGAAAATATTTTCTTTAGGTTTTTATCATCACAGATGATAAGTTCCACTTCATTTCATATTCAAATATTGGTGACCGAATAAAGGATGCAAGCCTTTCAAATTTGAAATATAAATATCAACTGGGGGAAAATGCAGTATAGCACAATAACATACATACAGATGTTATTTCAAATATATACAGAGAAAATGGATATATGTAATATAATTGTAATATATGACAGTAGAGATTGTGAACTTTATGAAGTTATAACTGAAGTACATTAGTACATTTTTTTTGTCATTTAAAAGTTGGTTTTCCTTACAATGGTGGGAAAATAAAAAAGGGAGGAAAGAAGCAAAATTTTAGAGTAATTTCATTTTGTTAATGCCACTATTAATTTAAAAAAAAAAAAATAGTGTATAACTCTTGGTTATTTTCCAGCTAAATTTCAAGTAAACTTCAAGGAATAAGTCACATTAGATTATATACTTACATAAGAATATATACTTTACAGCATAATGAAATAAGACAGAGAGCACCTTATGCTAGAAACAAAAAGATTCTTTCCTTTGTCATATAGTGATGGGTTAATCTTACCTAAATTATAAGATAGGAAGGGAAAATCAAATGATTCACTTGACAAAGTGTCACAGATCTCAGATTCAATTTTCTTTCACATTACATGGGCGTAAGTATGCAAAGGCTGACACGGTGACCAAAGACACAATGAAAGAACAAAGGAGCTGCACTAGCACTAGTACCTTTTCTTCCTTAGAAGCTCCACATAGTCAAGGTCTGAACAGCAACAAATATCTCAAGAGACAGAAAGAAAACAAAAAGGCATGTCCCTTCTATTCAGTACTGCTTCTTATTCTGCTGTATTTCTCTATGAGAGAACATACTCTTCTGTACAACCACCTGTACTGTTCTACCACTGTCAGTAGGACTTCTAGTGCATGATGAGCCAGAGTCCAAAATCAGTATCACTACTTGAGCTGAGCAGAGGTCAAAAGTATCATTTCATGAGGGATTTCAAGAGCCTGAAATTTAGTTTCATTTTGTCTAGGAAGAGAAATTTCAGAAAAAGAAAAAAAATCTGAAAACCATTAGGTACTAATTTTGGACTAGAGCAAACATTTCATTTCAGTATAAACAGAATATTTTCATTATTTCTTTTGTAGAATATAAAAAAAAAA